>VTGD01000005.1:600000-846493 GCA_013406985.1 Calonectria crousiana | reverse complement strand
GTGCTATTCATCCAATTACTAAGTGGATGTCTTATGACCGGTTTCATCTCTTATCACGGTATATACGCATATTTGACCACACAACAATACGGGTAGCCTCACCGGATAAGGCATACAGCCGGACCTTTGGCCGGGTTGATGACTGGTCTGACCTTCTACAGCAAGTGTCTACTAAATTCTATAAGCCAGGCACGAATATTGCTGTAGATGAGGCTATGGCCCGCTTCTTAGGAAGATCCAAAGAGACAACAACCGTCAAAAATAAACCTATTCCAACCGGCTTTAAATCGTGGGTTGTAGCCCAAAAAGGCTATTTCCTTCGGTGGCTTTGGCACCAGCCGGGCCGTAAGTTCGGGTCAGTTGGAATAGCCCGGGGCCGGGTCAGGCCAGCTTACCGGCAACGGTCACCGCAGCTGCGGCGGCAGCGGCAGCGGCAGCGGAACCCAAAGAGTGGAATCTATCTAAACCCGACTCAAAGCATGGTTGTTTCCTTAGTAAACCTACTACCAAAATCCACATATCATGTCTTTCTAGATAACCTTTTCTCCTCCTGTGACCTCTTTCGTCGGCTCCGTCAATTGGGCCACGGGGCCACAGGCACAGCCCGCCGCAACTGCGGCATTTACAAGGACCTAGTTGACCTCAAAAGGTCAGATGAGACTGCTGCCGGCAGCCTTCCTTTTAATAAGGTTAGGGCTATTCCAACAGTTGACAATAAGGTCAATCAAATAGCTTGGAAAGACAACGCCCTTGTGTTATTACTGTCAACTGTGTTCACAGGCGATGAAAGGGTTGACCGTTGGAGAAGAAGACCGACAGCAATAAAAACCTCCACACGCCCAATCCAGCGTTTTTTTGGTGCTGAACATGTCAAGCTAATTTCTATCCCGTCAGTGGCTAGCAACTATAATATCGAAATGAATGCTGTTGACTGGGGTGACCAAATGCGGGCGTATTGGAGCCCTAGTCACTGTATTCGAAGGGGCGGTTGGAAGGTTCTTGCTTGGGACTTCCTATTAGAAATAGCCCTCATTAATAGCTTTATTTTACAGCTTCGAGGGCAGCCCAATTGGAAGCCTTTTACAGACCAAGTAGATTGGCGCCGGCATATTTGGAATAGCCTCATTCAAAAATACAGCACTAACGCCCAATCCAAAAAACGGCTTCGAGCTGGAGACGAATTTATACCTATTGACCAGCATAATTGGGTCCGCAAAGGAAAATCTGAGTGCGTGGCTTGTCAAGGGGGCCGTCTAGGTCAGCCGCGGCCTCCAAAAAAAAGGAGGCCATTATCAACAGTCAGTGGAAATAGGCGGCCGCCGCAGTCACGGCATCGCTGTCAACAGTGTGATGTAGCTCTATGTAGATCTGGCTGTTGTTGGGACTTGTGGCATCACCTAATTTAGTAGGGAAATGATGTACCTTTTATTTGAGGCACTATGATTGGCTATGCCCCTTGACCGTGACCTAAGTGGAGGCTTACCACAGTCGAAGGGATATGGATCATTAAACCATTAATTAGCAGTTCATTCTAACTATTGGTATATCGTCTTTTTGCACGCTTTTGGGATGTAACAGAATCAACGAGAGTTATAAGACCTTCAATAAATCACATCACACTGATGATGTCTCCTGTACCCAGTGAATTTGAATAGAAATCTTTTCTTTGGTATGAAAGATGGGAGATTTAATGAACTGCATGTCTGCTACGCTTACGGATCCGTTGGCCGTACTTCCGAGATGTTAGTATGGAACATCAAGACTGGTTGACATCTACTTACATGAAACAAAATAAATGGTATGGGTAAGAAAAGTATGGATAATCCACCCAGGAGGCTGTTACCTGGACCAATACCAAGATTACGGAATAAGGCACGCGCCTATGATGCTTGTCAGCTTAGAACTAGTAGAAGCCACACCATCAGTGGATTGAGTTACAAATAACGGAAATACCACTCCACATGATGCCCTGAAAAGTGCGTTTCCTGCCAGCACTGATGCCGCATATTGTGGGTAGGCCATTCCCAGGTAAGTGAGCAACGGCATAAATAGAGTAATAATGCTGATGGTGAAGCATCCGGAACCCACAAGAGGCACCATCCAATGGATAGCTCCTCTTGAGGTCCAGCCGTACCAAAACAGACAAATTGGGAGGGCAAACGCTCCAAAAAATGTCGGAGGAAGAATCACCTCCGGATGAACAGGAGGCTTGCCGAATTTCTCAACCAGGCATCTCCGGATCCACAACAGGTAGCAAGGCAACGTAACGAGACCGCCCACCAAGATGCCAAGAAAGACTAGCCCCTGTTGCCCAATGTTGAAGCCGTAGATGTCGCCGAAAACGAGAGGGAATGACTCGAACCAAATGTACAGGACGCCATACAGCAGCGCACTGTATAAGTCCACAAAAAAAACAACCGGTTCAGAGAATGTGAGTGTGAAAGCTCTGCCAAGTATGATAGCGTGGTCTTTCATTGTCACTCCTGCGGCATCCATTTCTGACTGAGATTTTAGTCTCAAGTCTCCCGTGGCTCGTCTCATCCTTTTTGCTCGCCTGTAGAGAATGTTGTCCGCGTTTGT
This sequence comes from Calonectria crousiana, assembly GCA_013406985.1. NCBI lineage: Eukaryota > Fungi > Ascomycota > Sordariomycetes > Hypocreales > Nectriaceae > Calonectria > Calonectria crousiana. Next base: position 843,913 of record VTGD01000005.1, on the reverse strand, counting down.
TTCTGGCATGAAGAAAAAGAGCATGATCAACACGGCAGCGCACAGCCATGCAAGTTCCCAGATTGTCCAGCGCCAACCCTTGGCCTGGGCTGCAAAGCCGCCTACGAGCGGCCCCATGACAGGACCAAGCACGCCGCAAGCACCGAATATGCCGATCCAGTACAGAACTTCTGTCGGTGGGTACATGTCAATGATGGTAGCACCACCGGTCGCAAGAACTGGTCCACCAAAGAATCCCGTCAAAAAACGGAAGACGAGGAGCATCGGCATATTTACTGCATAACTGGTCGGGAGTTGGAGCAGGACAAATACGAAAAGAGTCCAAAAATATATGCGACTGCGTCCGATTGTCGCCATTTCAGACATGGGAGAAAATAGCATTGGACCAAGGCCATAGCCGCTAAATTGGCATATGATGTCAGAATTGCATCTTGGTGAGGAATCATCAAATATAGAAAAGGGAGGTGGAGTTGACATGCAGTTGACATGGATGCGGGGGCTTCTACTTACAGAACAAATACAGAAAGGCCCAGTGTTGCAACAATCTCACCGACGCCGAACGTTTCCATGAGAATTTCCTCTCCGGGAGTGTAGATAGAACTACCGATGTAAATTCCAAAATTTAAGAGGCATATCTGACAAGTGACCAAATGCTTTCGACTTGGCAGCCAGTTTTGTGGGTTCTGTGGCGCGCGTGAGCGTGTTTCTTATTTGAGATGGACAGCAGAAAACAAACTTCTTGGTCGTCAGGATCGTACCATGAAACCAAAATTGCGTCTGGCGACGTTTGAGACGACGAATTAGGCTGTTCAGGGAGCATGCCAGCAGCCTTCTCAATATCCTTCTCTCCATCTTGGCCCAAAGCGACAGGCGGGTGATTACTCGACTCTTCAGAGTCCGGTAATTGCTCGGGGCAATTCGATGGAGTTGGAGTTGATTCATTTTTGAGAAGGATCGTTGAGAGATCTGGGTCTACCTCATCGGGGAATTTCAGAAGGCGTTTGCCAGAGATCAGTCGGATGGCCTGTCCGAAGACGGTGTCGCGGACAAGTTCATTCATGATGCCGAGCTGCTCTGCGGGTGCTTTATCAGAACAATGGCAAATGTGATCCAGCTGTTTATATCACATTTTATTCACACCAAGCAACAAGAGAGCCGTGAAGGCTGTTACACTGTCTCGCCATACGTTGCCCTTCCCTCTGATAGAGCAAATCTGCTTACATCATTGGCGCGACCATTACGGATTTAAACGGCTTTTATATCCGATGCGTCCCTCACCAACCATGGAATGATGATGATGCAATGACATGCAACGCCGTCGCATCAAGGTTTTGTGCTTATGAATTTGGAATTTATTATGCGGATTTAGTTGGTCTTTATATCACTAAGTCCGCCGCATATTTTCAATCCATTCCGGGTATTTCAAGTCTGAGAAAACTCGATAGTGATTGGCTGGGTCTTGGGGTAAAATGTACAATGTATTTTCTCGTTTCATTCCCTTTCTGGTCTGGCCTCACTACATAGAAAGTGTGGCCCACCCTGTTTCGATTTATTCCTCTCATTTTATTTCTCAGTTTAAGAGTGGCTGGAATAGCTGAATTTATCAGCTCAATTAACTCATTGTTTGGCACTCCTTTTCATGCGTCTTTGTTCAGAAAAGTCCAAGGCAGTATTGACGGCACACTACCCTGTAGGGTGTGTGTTTTTGGTGTGGTGGCATTTCCCTCCGTCAAGAACGACCGACTCCAATATACGACATACATCGTCCCAAACCAACGCATGGTATACATCCATGACTACCGTCAAACATATTGTCATCGCTTAATTTATGCGCCCCTGCACATAGGCATAACCTACGGATCCTCATCGTAATTTATCTTTAAAGTTTATTGCGGATATGCTGGGGTCGGGCCGCAAGGATCCGCACTTCCTGTTTTGCTCATTCGCCGATCTGTTTATTCACCCATCACTAGCCAAAAGAGGATAAATTTCGCCGTTATTCACTTGCTATTGGTTGTTTATTAGCATTTGGGTTTTCGTTGTAAACTCGTTCCATAGGTTTGGGCCGAAATGATCCGCAATTCCTATTCCATTCGCTCCCTTACTAATGAAAAGAGAACTGTTTTAGAATACATCCCCTGCAAGTTTGTCTGGTGAGTTCACGACCGGAAATTCCCCCGGTATTATCCTCTTGCAAAATATCCAATCTCTATCGAACCAGGGAAAAAAAGGCAAAATAAATTAGATAGCTCGAAACGAACAAAATTTTATTGATTCATCAGGCTAAGCTTTGTCTTCTCGTGGTAGACTTTTCGTAAAGAATAATCAGCTTGAATCTTGCTGCAGTGCAGGCTTTGCCCATGGGGGTCAAGGATAAGATTATATAAGCCTCCATTAGTGAAGATAACCTCCGGTGTCAGGAAGGGACAGCTTTAATGCCTGACTCCGGACTGATCGCGGCCACGGCTACATTGGAGCTAAGATAAGGATACCCTGGTACGGATGACAGGCCATCTATAACAACACTGAATCAGCGGCTGCAGGGGATAATATCTCATTATGGGTCACTCATCATGTGCTATCAAAGCCCGTTCGCCAGTCGCCTTGAACTAGATCAGGATAAAGGCGCGTGAGCATCCGTACTTCCCATTGCGTGAATTGAACCTTTAAGCATCGCACTGCTTGCGAGTACCGTTACGGAGAACAGCTGTTGTGAAGCTCGGTAGTTGGGTTTCTCTTGCACAGACTGTGACAGGATAGGCCATGATTTGAAAGATCCCTCAAACTTAACGACTGGACATTTCATACTGAAAGTAAATAGTTTTGATATGATCGACATAGTCCCGGCACCTGATTATTTCCATCTTTTGATGTCATGTGTAACGTGTGTTTTAAATGCAAAACTTTAAATAACTGACTTGTACTTATCCTGGCCAGTCCGCGTAATGACCACGTGCCTTTATTCGCGCACGCAACTAGTTGGACTTTGGTGTGATTCTTAATGTATAAGAGCCGGCTTTCCGGCCCCGAGAGAAATTTCTTTCCTCTTCAATCGGAATCAAGACACCCAACTCCGTCCTGCAACCCGACCTTCAACATCTGTTCTCTTGTCTAAACGACACCATGGAAGATACGCGTTTATTGCATCAGATCTTCGAAGATCAGGCCGACCAGCATCCGGAGAATCATGCATTAGAGTTTTGCTCCAATGAGTGTCTGACATACCAGGAACTTAATGAGAAGTCCAACTCTCTGGCGCGACTTTTGCGCCAGACTCAATTACCTGGACTGGATGTGGTTGCGCTGTGTGCGGAAAAATCGCCTCTCCTTGTTGTTGCTATTCTTGCTGTTTTAAAAGCAGGTATGACTTGGGTCCCCCTTCCGATGAATGCAAGTCGGGAAAGGCTCCAATATATCTTGGAATCTTCCAATGCTGGTTTTATACTAGGGCAGAGTCCTCTCAAGTTTGGCATAGAGACAAAAAGCATATTTATTTCCTTAAAGGACTTGTTGCGAGAACAAAAGCTTCTTGATTTTCCTTCAACAAATATAAGCAACGAAGGCAGTACAGACAAAGATACCTGCCATATACTTTTTACATCTGGCTCGACTGGAACCCCTAAGGGGGTGGTAATTCAACATCGGGGTGTGCGACATGCTGTGGTTGAGCTGTCAAAGCTATTTAACCTTACCTCATCTACAAGAACATTACAATTTTCAGCTCCTACGTTCGATGTATTTGTATTGGATCTCTTTATGACTTTTTATTGTGGGGGGTGTCTTGTTATGGCACCACAAGAAGTTATAATGCAAGACGTCACGGCCTTTATGAACAGCACGCATATTACATATGCGCAACTCACACCATCGGTAATCGAGACTATAAAACCTGAAAGTATTTCCAGCCTTCTTACTTTAGTAAGCACTGGGGAGAATCTGTCTCCGAAACTAGTTGCAAAATGGCGACACCAGGTGCGCCTATTGAACGCCTACGGATCCACGGAGGCGACGGTCTGCACGGTCGAGGATCTGAGCGAGAGTTATAGTGATGATGAGAAACTGTATATTGGCAACCCGCTTCCTGGAGTTGATATCCGCCTTCTTGCTGATGAAAATGCCACTGAAGTACCCGACAATGAAGTGGGTGAAATATGTGTGGCTGCCCCTTTTCTCTTGCACTCATACCTCTCAAAGCAAGGGCCAGTCCGAGCCCCAGAAGAATACATTCGCGGCGTCAGATTCTATCGAACGGGGGATATGGGCATAAGAGAAGTTTCTAGAGGGGGAGTTGGGCGAATCAGGCTCCTTGGTCGCCGGGACACTCAAGTCAAACTGCGCGGCATACGACTTGACCTGGGTGACGTGGAAAGAGCGGTCTTGAACTGTCCTTTTATCACAAAATGCGCCGTTGTAATGCCGCGGAGCGGGTACTGCTCGGAAAGACTCTGCTGCTTTGTTGTAACGCACACATGGCCTGAATCTGAAGCACTACGTTACACCTCCTCTTCATCCTCACAGGCGGTTCTGAAGCTCATGCAACCCTCTCTGGTGGTATCTGCAATTGTTCAAGAGGCCAAGAGTGCAGCATCGGATCATCTGCCTGCCCTGGCGGTACCGAAAACGTGGTGGCCGGTTCAGGAAATGCCGCTAACAGCTAGCGGCAAAATCGATCGAGTGAAGTTACGGTTGTGGCTGGAAAAACTAGAAGAAAGCGAATTTCGCAAATTTACAGAAGACTTCGACTTGGGAGCTGGGAATCTTCCAGCCCTTGCCTCTGAATCGAGACCAGAGGAACGTCTTTTGCAATCAATCTGGGGAGAGGTGCTCTTACGCCCAGCTTCGTCTGTCCCGGTCACAACATCCATACTCCAATTAGGAGCAGACTCGCTGGATATCTTTAAGGTTGCAGCTAAAGCGCGAGATGCTGGGCTGGATATTAATGCGGGCGATATTCTTGCTGCAAAGACTATTGAAAAACTGGTGCAGGACCATCAGTCCATAAAGAAGCCGGTATTAATAGAACCTCCGAAACCACTAGAATACCGCCCGTTCTGTCTATTGGCTCCAGATATATCCCTCGCATCTCTAATCGATGAAGTGGCAACAGAATGTGGCGTCCCTGTTACCCAGATTGAGGATGTATATCCCTGCACTCCATACCAAGCAGCACTTATGGCAGTGGATGTCCAAAGCCCCGGGTCTTATACTTGTGATTTTAGTTGGACCCTGTGCCAAGATATCAACATCGACCTCTTCTTAGATTCCTGGAATGATTTATTAAGCTCAGAACCCACCCTACGCAATCGCCTTGTTTGGAATGATTCTGCACAGCAATTTCTTCAAGTTCAAATTCAGCATTTCCCAACGGTATGGGATAAGTCGCATTTTGGGTCCCTGATGTTGTTAGGATCAGACTTGTGTCGAGGCCTAGTTGAACGGGAAAAATCGTCATCTTGCTGGACTTTCCATTTGAAGATCCATCATAGCATAATGGATGGATGGTCACTGCGTTTGTTGCTAAATCAGCTTAAAAGCACCTACTTGAATGAAAAAACAACCGGTTTGGATACTGGGCTCTATCCAAAATTTATTCAAAATTTACTCAAAGAGCAGGAGAAAATCAAATATGATGCGGCAGAATTCTGGACACGCTATCTCAAAGACTGTAGCGAAGGAGAGTTCCCGGCTGCCCCCACACAGCCCGAAGTCCATGCTACGACCCACCAGTCACAGATGATAGCTCTTAACATCCAAGAGTTGGCTGCAAGGCTCGAAGTGACCCCAGCTGTTATCCTTTATGGGATTACTTCATTGGTTCTGGCAACCCACAATGATACAAATGATATTACCACAGGATTGACTTTGTCGGGGCGAGATGTATCCCTTGATAGGGTTTCTGAGATGATCGGACCTACATTTGCGTGCGTTCCGTTGAGAGCTCTTGTTAATCGCCAAGCCTCCTTGACTAGTTATTTTCAGGATATCTATGAAAATATTCTCGAAATTTCACGTTATCAGCAATATGGTATGGAACGCATAAAGCAGTGCGGTCCTGGGGCTGTAGTTGCTTGCCAACTCAAGACATTAATAGTGGTCCAGCCAGAAGATGATGAGCTGGCAGGCACTAGTCTCTGGAAACATGCACACGGCCAGTCATCTGGTATAGCGCACAGTGTCCCTTTCTGTGCTGAGTTTGTGTTGGGGGACCAAGGCGTTTTGATTAAATGCCACTCTGATCCAGCAGTTGTATCTGAAAAGCATGCTCATATGGTCCTAAATCATATAGGTCAAGCTCTTCAAAGCTTATCCAACCTTTCTTCAGACCAGGATGTAGGCCACATCCAACTCAGTACCAATGAGCAGAACTCTCAAGTATTGAAATGGTCCGCATCATACGGACCTCCGATCGACACTTGTTTGTATAATCTGTTACAGGAGTCTGCGGAGAGATTCCCGAATCACTATGCGATATATGAGAGTGCGACCGGAAATAAGATAACCTATCGGGAGCTGGATCTTCTTTCAACTCAACTAGCCATCTTCCTTTCCGACATCCACTGCCTACACAAGAACAAAATGGTTCCTCTTGTCATGGAGAAGTCCGCTTTGGCCATTATTACCATATTTGCCATTCTGAAAATGGGTTGTGCCTATATACCTGTGGACTTAGGCTGGCCACTGGAACGAGTCCGCAAAATTGTCAACGATGCGAGCGCAGATGTAATTGTGTCATCAGTTACTGTCGCGAATAAATATAACAGCCTCCAGCAGAGACTAATCGTAATTGATGAATCTCACTTGGCAGATACTAAAACTGATATCAACTCTGCCGGAGAACAAGTTCTAAAGGCGTGTCCCTCTGATTTGGCAGTATTAATATACACGTCAGGGAGCACGGGAACGCCCAAAGGCGTCATGTTGGACCATCGTTCCTTGTCCACCAGTTTGGTACATTTCACACACGCTATATCCCTTCAGCCAGGCGAACATCACCTACAGTTTTCGTCTTTCGCATTCGATATCAGTATCACAGATATTTTTGTACCACTTTGTTCCGGAGCTTGCATTTGCGTGCCAACTGAAAATGAGCGCCTCACAGTGTCGGAAACAATCCGACGGATGGAGATCACTTCAACCTTTCTGACACCATCTGTGGCTAGTCTTATAATGCCCGAAGACGCTTCTACGCTCAAAACAATTGTCACTGGGGGGGAAATGTTGAACCGTAGACTCGTTCAGAAATGGGCACCTCGACTGCGACTGCTGAATGGATATGGGCCATCCGAAACCTCCGTCTGGAGTGCAGTGACAGGGCCCCTTCATCTCGATTCGGATCCTGGTATTGTTGGCCGCAATACCACCGGATGGCATATGATCCTACGCCGTGATGAGAACGGACGGCTCTACGAAGCACCTTTTGGTTGTACCGGCGAAATTGCGATTGCTGGGTATAGTGTTGCTAGAGGATATCTAAACAACCCGGAACTCACCAAAAAGAGTTTTGTGAATTTCGAACCCGTTCGATTGGATGGCTATAAACTTCCATCACGCATCTATTTGACAGGGGACATGGGACGCTACGAAATGGATGGATCAATACGCGTTCTCGGCCGACGTGACAGAATGCTCAAGATAAATGGCATTCGTATAGAACCGGGAGAGACAGAGCATCAGTTACGACAACTTGGTGGCACTTTTGCCTCTGCATTGGTTCAGCCCATCGTTGATGAGAATAATATTTGCAGATTGGTCGCTTTTATACCGGAAAATGATGACAGTGCTCACTATCCAACTGGGAAACCCGTAATATACACCGATGGATGTACTGATTCCTTCCGCAAGGAGTGTGGCGAGGCCAAGTTTCGTCTGCAAGGGCTTCTTCCCAATCCTTACATTCCTAGCCTTTTTGTTCCTATCAGACATGTTCCTTCAACATCATCGGGTAAGACAGATTACAGAAGATTGACGGAAGAGTTAAAATACTTTATGGGTTCCTCCACTCAATCCTTGGTCCATCATTTTGGGTCTCACATAGACGGACCGATAAGGCCGGCGCAGAATGCAGACCAAATGATATGGATTGAAAGTATTTCGGAGGTTTTAAAAATGCAAAAACATCAAATAAGCCTCGACAATTCAATCGCTTCGCTTGGAGGAGACTCTTTGGCAATGATCCGTGTTTTCGGAGGCGCTCGCCGGCGGGGCTTGGATATTGAAATCGGCAAAATTCATCAACACAATACGATCGAGGAGCTAGCCGCAGTGTCTACGTCGCATCTCCAGGTGGAGACAAAGGAGGAAAAAGCTACAGCCTTGCCTCAGTACTTGATGGTTCCACAGCTGGAGCGGACTACTCTTCCCATCAAAGCAGCATCCCAATGCAATGTGCCTATCAATTCAATCATTGATATATATCCATGCACTGCCATGCAAGAAGCACTGATGATATCATCGGCAAAAACACCCGGTGCTTTTCAGAATCAAGCTGTGTTCGAGTTGCAGCCGGATATATCAGCTTCTAGAATTATGGATTCTATAAAAGATTTATGGAAGCGTCACGATATCCTTCGTACCCGAATAATTTTAGATGAGGATCGAAGCTTCCAGGTTCTTCTTCAGGAGAACCCTCCCATATCGCATACTAATTTTCCAGATATTGATCAGTTCTTGTTAGAGGACAGCCTTACCGACTTTAGCTATGGGAGCCCGCTTTCCAGATGCACAGTTGTTTCATCTGAATATATTACATATCTGGTAATAACACAGCACCATGCTGTTTTTGATGGTTGGTCGATGAACCTATTACAGGAAGAGCTGGAGGCTTTATATGCAGGGAGCAATTCCAAGCTAACGCCGACCACAAAATATTCTGTATTCACTCTACATTCTCTGGACATACAGGACAACACTAATGCACGCCTCTACTGGAAATCAAAGCTTTCAGGTGCCCAGCCAAGCTTGCTACCCCAAGTACGACCGGGAACAAGCTTTACCACGAACCAAAGACACGTGCTTACAGTTCAACTATCTACAACCAGTTCGTATACACTAGCAACACTTGCCGAAGCCTCATGGGGACTGTTTCTAGGACAACTCCTAGATTCTGATGACATAACATTCGGTGTTATTAGGTCAGGGAGAATGGCGCCTGTTCCAGGTATTGAAACGATTGTAGGACCAACTCTTACAAGCCTTCCTCGACGTTTGAATATATCCAAGAACCAAATAGTGGAGGATTATTTGGGATACGTCCAGGAAGAGATCTCGAATGCAATTTCATGGGAGCAATTTAGTCTCTCTAATATTCGCAAGATCGACGACCAAACCGCTCACGCATGCAAATTCGGTTCCATGCTCGCTATACAACCCCCAGCTGACCAAAAAAAAGGGAACGGGGGACTGTTCGCTAAAAGTCCGGATATGAAAGGCTCTATTGATTCAGACTGCCTTATAGTAGAATGCCAAGCTGTGGGTAATGGTCAAGTCACAATTTCCATTTTTTACGATGGAGATCGGCTATCCAAAGACGACGCAAAATGGATTGCATATCATTTCTCTCAAACAATGACAGAGTTGAGCACCAAGAAAACTAGTAAAGTACGAGATTTGGATATTTCTGGGTCAGAAAGGTTTCTTCAAGAACAAAAATGGAATAGCATACCGATAGATGCTTCGATTCGATGTGTGGATGAGATCTTCAGCGAAGGGGTAACTAAATGGCCTCATTTACCCGCCATTAAAACTCTTGACATTACTCTCACATATCAGCAGTTAGAAAACCTATCATCTGCCGGAGCATCAAAGCTTCTGGAATTTGGAATCCACCAAGGAAGCCCAGTGCCTTTACTGATGAGCAGAGGGGCTGATATGATCGTGGCCATGTTGTCTATTCTGAAAGCGGGCGCAGCATATGTACCGCTTTCGGTAGATGCTCCATTGGAGCGTCTGAAATTACTCACTAGAGAGATTGGCTCAAACTTTTTGATCTGTACGATTGATCAAGAAGAATTGGCTCGGAATCTCTCAAGTGAGCTAATCGTTTGGGAGAATGGCAAGGTGTCAGAACATTCGAAATCGAATTCATCCAAGATTGAAAAGAATTGGGAATCTCATCGCGGCCAGAAATCACCCTCAGATCTTGCATATGTTTTATTTACCTCTGGTAGTACAGGAACACCAAAAGGCGTTATGATCGAACATTCAGCTCTCGCAACAACAATATTGGCGAACGGTAAAACAATGAAGTACCGAATAGAGACGAAAACCCTATGTTTCGCATCTTATACGTTCGACCTCCATGTTCTAGAGATGTATCTAACGCTCTTTCATGGAGGTTGCTTGTTTATTCCTCCAGAGAATCAACGCACTGGTGATCTGTGCGCATATATAAGGGAAAATGAGATCGAGTTCGCCATGTTAACCCCAACCGTCATCCAGAATATGCTTCAGTCGCCGAGCCAGGCATCTTCCATCCAATGTTTATACTCATGTGCTGAGCCACTGCCCAAGTCAATCATACAGGAATGGTCTGAAACCGTGACTCTAGGCAACATATACGGCCCGACAGAGGCATGTATAGATGCCTGCAGCACCCGTGTTACCATTGACAGTGAACCTAACAATATTGGGTTCGCTAATGGGACCCATATGTGGGTGGTTAATGTGGACAATTACAACTGTCTTGCCCCTATCAGCTGCCCCGGTGAACTACTCGTGTCAGGGCCAACACTGGCACGTGGATACTTTGGAGATCCTAAAAGTACAAAAAAAGCATTCCTGGATGGAAGCCAGCTGCCTTGGATCATACCAGGCGAAGAGCGCATTTATGCCACTGGAGATATTGTTCGACGCAATCCGGATGGATCCATCACCTACGTCGGAAGGAAAGATCACCAAGTAAAGCTGAGGGGCATCCGCATTGAAGTTTGCGAAATTGAACACCATATCAAAGGCTGTCCCTCTGTTGTTGATGCGGTGGTTGGAAAGATCAAATCCCAGCAAGATGGTTCAGAGACGCTTGTCGCTTTCCTAACTGTGGAAGGACAGGCGTCCTGTGAGCAGATATATGACAACAAGGACCTCTTCTTAGCCATGTCTTCGCAAATGCAATCCATTGTCCAAGACATTCAGGCTCGCCTCACTGGCGTTCTACCTCATTTCATGGTCCCTGGATTATATTTCCCATTATCACGCATTCCTCTCACAACCAGCGGGAAAACTGATCGAAACCAATTGCAGAAATATGTCAGTCAACTGGACTCGGATCATCTTGTTCCATATAGAGTCACTGGAATTGTAACCCGGAAGCCATCAGCTATAATCGAGCGAATTCTGCAGGGACTTTGGGCCCAGGTGCTTCAAATTGACCCAAAACACATTGGCTTAGATACCGAGTTTATTCGTATCGGTGGGGATTCACTTGCCGCAATTAATTTGTCATTGCTGTGTCGCGAAATTGGGTTCGACATCAGCGTGGCAGACATCTTGAGAAAGCCTCAATTAGAACAGATGGCGGGCTACCTGTCAAACACCCATTGCAATGAACATGACTCGGGCATCCACACACCTTCTATCAGCGAGCAATGGTTCGAACCTGGCCTATACGAGAAGGCTTCACAGGCATGCCACTTGTCTACCGACAATATTGAAGATATATATCCCTGCACACCCATCCAAGAGGCGCTAATGGCAGCCACGGCGATGCAACCCAAGGCATCAATCAATCATAGCATGTTTGTTGTGCCGTTGGCTGTTGATATTGGCCGATTTCGCAGTGCATGGGACATCCTCCATAAGTCTAATATGATCCTGCGGACTCGAATTTGCCCTATTACAACTAAAAAAGGTGTTCAAATGATGCAAATTATAGTGCGGGCTGAGAACGATCCTATTGAGCTTTATCATGCGCAGAATGTGGCACTCGACATGGACATGGGTGCACCATTGTTCCGGTATAAAGTTCGACCCTGTGATGAAGGACATATTTTCGAATTCTGGATACACCATGCAATCTATGATGGCTTCTCACTCATGGCGTTGTGGAGAGATTTACAATGCGCCTACGAAAGTTCTACCAGTTCAATGCCCCGCCCATCTTACCAGAAGTTTGTCGAATTCACGTATACATTAGACCTACCAAAGGCATATTCTTTCTGGGAAACACAGCTTGAAGGTCATCGACCTGAGGCGTTTCCAGCACTGCATACCTCTGACTATATTCCAGAAGCCAATTCGAATACCTTTCTAACAACAAAAAGTCGCTTAAGCTGGAATACAAATACACCATTCTCGTTCGCAACTCTCGCTCGCGCGGCCTGGGCAGTATTGCTGGCCCTACGAAGCCGTACCTCAGATGCAAATAGGGATGTTTGCTTTGCAGCTACTCTCTCTGGCCGCACTGCTTCCCTGTCCGGCATTGAAAAGGTTATCGGCCCAACAATCACAACTGTCCCTGTAAGAGTGCGGTTTAATCTAGAAGATTCCATTTCCTCCTTTTTACATCACATCCAGAACCAGGCCTTGGACATGATTCCGTTTGAGCACCTGGGGATGGGGAGGATTCGAGGCATCAGCCCATCTACACGAGGTTCATGCGCTTGTATGAACTTGCTCGTTGTTCAACCATCTGAATTTGAAGACAGCGGTCTACCGCTAGGTATCCTACCCGTGGACGATGAACTTGAGGGTTTCAGCCAACCGTTTGGTCTTGTCATGGAGTGCAGTCAGAACGAAGCTAAAGATTGCATCAGCATCTCAGCTACATATGACCCACTGTTACTTGATAAATCCCACGTTGCTCATATTCTGGAACAATTCCAAGATTTGATTTCCATATTGCACCGGCATTGTCTGGACAACCATTCAATTCGTTCTATGCTCTGGAAACTTGCTAAAGGTGCCGACCTTCAGCGGGCTTTGGAATGGAACTCTGGAGATCTATCTCCGCAAACGCAGCTCCATGAAATGTTTAACAAAACCGCACAGCGGTTCCCTAATCAAACTGCGATTGATTGCCATGATGGAAAAATGACATATTCCGAACTATCTGCTGCTTCGGACAAACTAGCAATCTATCTACAAGACCAACTCGGCGTAAGACCCGGCCATCTAGTGCCATTGTGCACTGAAAAGTCGCGACTCATGATTATCGGTATTCTTGGTATAATGAAGTCAGGGGCTGGTTATGTTCCGCTGGATAAGGATCACCCAGAGGCCCGACTAGAACTTATTCTCAGCGAGATTCAGGCCAATTTTATTCTCGTGTCACCGCTTCAGGCATCTCGTCGGCAATTCTCCAAACAAACATTGGTTCTTGACTGGAACTACTTGTCAGCTCCGGCCCCTTCACGGGAATTAAAGCATCTATCTTCATGGGATGATGTAGCCTATGTTATCTTTACTTCAGGTAGCTCCGGTATACCCAAGGGCGTTGTAATGGAGCACAAAGCTGTGTCTAGAATGACTTTGGAGCATGCAAAATACCTCGAGCACAACAAATATGGCGTCAGGTGTCGCTCTTTGAATTACAGTTCATATACATTTGATATGAGTATCATGGAAATATTTACCGTGTTGGCTTCGGGTGGTTGCGTCTTCATTCCATCCGAAAGTCAACTTATGAATGGACTTCAAAGCTATATCCAGGAAAATCATATCAACTTTGCTGTCCTAACTCCCACAGTGGCAAATCTTCTCGACCCTAATCAGCTGCCAACATTGAAGACCCTTGTACTTGGAGGGGAGATGGCCAGTCGATCACTACTACGAAAGTGGACAGGTTCTGACTCCCCGTTGGAACGCTTCGTTAATGGCTACGGTCCAACAGAGACAGCAGTAGCATGCGCCATGGGGACAATCACCATCAATTCCCCCATTGGACACGTGGGAAAACGCGTCGGGGCTGGGCTTTGGATTGCTGATGCTCAAGATCACAACCAACTTGTGCCCATAGGGTGTGTTGGGGAATTGACTGCAACCGGCTCTACTCTTGCTCGCGGGTATCTTAATGATCCAAAAAGGACTCAGGAAGCCTTCCTAGAGAATATACCTTTGCTTGAAACTCTCGGCGAAGCTCGACTATATAAAACAGGCGACCTTGCCAGGTTTGACGCCAATGGTAATATTGAGCTTATAGGGCGCAAAGAAAGCACCCAGATCAAACTTAGAGGCCTAAGAATTGAGCTTGAGGAAATTGAAGCTGCTATTGGCAGCTTGCCCTTTTCCCATCAAGTCCAGCGTATTGCTGTGACGAAGGTCCATCGGGGAGATATTCCTATCCTAGCTGCGAACATTCAATTCTCCCCTACGAATGATTATTTCGCTACATCAGAGGAAAAATCAATACTCGATAGTCCATCGCAGATTTTCAGTCAGTTTGCAAGCAACTCTCGGCAGATGCTTCAAGAACGACTCCCAGATTATATGGTGCCACAACTATGGCTTCCGATCTCAGAGTGGCCGTTGTCGGCATCGGGCAAGACAGATCGCAAGGCGCTTGTGACGTTGGCTGAATCCCTCAGTTCAACCAGCATGGCTGCCTATCAGTCATCGGCACAAGCCAAAGATGGCAATACGCCCACAGCCAAGCTGGACAAAACAGAACAAGCCATTAAAGAGGCGTGGCTTCAAGTATTGAACAAAGATCCAGACTTTGAGCCTAATCCTGATGATGACTTCTTTCAACACGGTGGCGACTCATTAACCACCATCATGCTTGTAACGGCCTTGCAGAAGAAAGGGATCAAAATCATGGCTCATGACGTGTTTGCTTCAAAGACCATTCGCGGAATGGCTGATAAGTGCAAACAGGCTGAGAGCTCTGGTTACCATGAAGCGAGTACCGTCGAAGAAGATGATGAATCTTGGTCCGGTTTAAGCGCTGATTCCACTCATCCAAATGCCAAATGGACAGGTTTTGCTGCCGAGTTACGCGCATCTATGTCTCAGGTGGAAGAGATCTACCCAGCAACGCATACTCAGACGACCTTCCTTTTAGAGGCACAAAAGTGGTCTCGGCCATATTATATGTGGACGTTCTTTGAAGTTGACAATGACGCTGAAATCAGTCAGGTCCGAAGCTCTTGCGAGGCGCTGGTAAAGCACCATCCTATCCTGAAAACTAGTTTCCATCTTTCACGTGGGAAATGCTTCCAGGCAGTACGAACATGTGCAATCGATTTTAAAGTCATGCTTTCCGGTGGACTCTCCAACCAGTTGTCGGCACTTGAATCAGAATCAGACGATGCAGTTCGATTTGGTCAGATTCCTACCCGGTTCCGGTTAATGATTGATGCTCAAAGCGGCATTCGCACCCTAATTCTAGGGCTTTCTCACGCTCAATATGATGGTTTCTATATACAAAGAGTGTTCAGCGATTTCCGGTTAGCCTATCAAGGCAGTCTTGAACATGTCAAGGCCTCAACAGGTTATCAACATTTTATTCAACATACACTTGATATATCGAACGAACATACGGATACATTCTGGCGAAAAGTATTACAGGGCTCCTCTTTAACCACTATTTCTGACACCATTCCCAAAGAAACGCCGATGATGACCCGTCATATTATGCGTACCGCGCCGTTCCAATTGGACATACCCGGTTTCTCTAATTATGGTATTCTGTTGAAGGCAGTCTGGTCTCTTGCCCTATATTCTCTCACAGAATCAACGGATGTTACTTTTTGGAATCTTGTATCAGGACGGTTTGCCCCGTTCGAAGGTTCGCAAGACACATCCGGGCCATGCATTAACTTTGTGCCTGTAAGAGTCCGTATTGACCCTGGCCAAAACATAATGGATTTCCTGCAAGAGCTGCATGAACAACATAACAGTTCTATCCCATTTGAAGCAACCCCAACCAATCGCATAATCCAGCAAACTCAATGGCCTACGTCGTCATCAACTAATCACGGGACTGTTTTCCAATATCAGCATATTCCTCAATATGAGAAATCCGTGGACGAGGACAATAAAACCTGGCGCCTAAAGGGTTATGCCAATTATGATGGTGGTGTTCTACAGTCTGAGGCATGCTGGATGCTGGCATGGCCAACTGATTCTGGGCATTCGTCATTCCGATTCACCTACAGCCCACAGGTCCTCTCACATAGCGCAGCTGAATTGGTGATGACGACATATATCAATATTTTGCATGCCATTAATGAGAATGCATGGTGCAAAGTCGGCTCAATAATTGCGGAGGAAAGCACAACTATAATGAGGCCCGTTCAAACGTCTAGGCAGTCTCAAAATGTCACCAGCTTACCCGAAATTACACCCGCCACAGAACCGATATTGAGATATTTGGAAGATATTTGGAAAGATCTACTCGAAATATCAGAATCAATTGGTTGGGATGCCTCATTTTTCGACCTGGGAGGAAATTCTTCAAGCGCTGCTGAGCTTCAAGTCCGATGTATAAAGGGAGGATTTGATATTGGCTTGCAAGATATTTTCGACTTCCCCTCGCTTCGACTTTTAACCCTTCTGATTTTCGGCCAAATATCTAGACCAGATAGATATTTGCCTAAGCTTCAGTTTATTCCAGTTGGCAAATTAATTTAGTAGAATTAGGTAGAAGAATTATTGTTTCGTTTTTCATTAAGTCAACTATTTTAAGGACTCAACTTATTAGTCCCTGCATAATTTAGCTGAGTAACATTCTTTTAACAAGGCTTTTTGAATATTTAATTTTCAGCGTCCCATTAACTGTGATTCAAAGCAAGGTGGCTGTCCTGACTCATGAGGATCGCTCCATAAGTGGTATTGCGGTTGGTGGGACCGATGCAGCGATCAAGTCATTTGGACGACTAAAGCTAACACGGTCACACGGTGACAGGCGAAATGGAGAAAGCTCTCAAGACATGACATTTATTATCCCCCGCATAAAAAATACCCCGACAAATGAAGAATTCTTTTACGTCCCCACATCATTGATGCCTTGCGCTCTCCATGTCCACGTTAAAAGTGTCTAGAAGAATTCGTGACATGTTGACGTCGTTAAAGGCAAGAATAGCATAGGTAGGCTGCCTGCGTAAACCTGAAATGACGCAAATATCATGTAAGCCTTGGTCTATACCCCGAAATACATCACATCGGTGCCTACTGGAACCTCAAATCTGCGAGCAGAATGACCCAAGAAAGATCGAGAGGCCACTAGCGCAATACTAATGGCAGCAATCTTTTTGAGTGGAGATGACTTACGAATATTATTTGAATCATCACGGAATCTATGGCGAATACATGTGTAAATAGCGAGAACGGTTGATGGAATCGCAAGAAGGAAGGTAAGCAAGCCGATGATCGTTTCGGGAGTCATGGGAATGTGAAGTGGAGACTATCTTTGCGACTGCTGAGAATAAAGCAATAATGACAAGGGCGGTATGTCTTAAAAAAATACAGCCTAATGATGCCACATTTTTATTTATTTCCAACACTTTATCCAAGAGGGGACGGAATTATCTGTGCTTGATTCAACCGACAACCAGCCACGTTTACAACTCCCCCGAGGCACCAATTCAGATTTTGAACCTGGCGAATGAACTGTCAGAAAATTGTGCCTTAGAACGAAGCATGTGCATATTGTGGTGGTCAGACTGAAGTCGGGGCAATTTCAGCTTTTCAGGTTCTGGTGTCGGCCAATCAGAAAGATGGAATCTGGTTCTATTGCTCTTGCATTCCACACAGCCTCCAAGCGTGTATTTCAGATTTTGAAATGGTCCAATCATTCCTGCGCTATTCTCTTGGCCAGTCGAAGTGGTCCTAGAGAGTCGTGTCATGAGCTCCAATGCTCGTGAAAACAACAACCGCAGGGCATCCCGACGCGCCGCATCCGCATTAATGTCGGACAGATTGGCTGCATCTCTACCGGCTGTGTCATGATGTTGGCCTCGGCTCCAGACAACGGGTCAATTTCGCGACAGTAGCCAGGAAGAGTCACGACACCTGTTCCAGAGGCCTCAAAGACCATTTTATGCAGTTGGTACAATTTCAATAGTTCGGGCCATCCGAGTGCTCTCAGCACTACCCCACAGAGGCCCGAGTCGCTAGACTTAATTAGTCAAGGCATGGTTCAGCGGGGCCCCACCTCAGCTCTGGCTCGGCCGCCATCTAATTACAGGGACCAATCATAGTACACACACAAGCGATAGATCCAGAACATGGCGGTCGCTAGTTGTCAATAGCGCTGAGGAAATTCCTCAGTTGCCCCTGTAGCCGGCCCGCTTGGTCCTTCAGCCTGGCTCAAGACCGGCGAGACGCGACCAAGACATTGTGCATGCCGGAAGTCGCGTTGCCTATAAAAGTGCCCAGCCGACCTCGTCATGGTTTGTCGTCATCCAAGAATTGCTCTACTGATACACTGACTTCAAATATCAAGCAAAGATGCGCTCATCCTCGGTTCTCGCGTGCCTTTCTTGGCTCTCTGTTTCGCTCGCCATTCCGGCCCCACAAACTCCTTCCACGGGACCGACCTGCGGAGATTGCAAGCTCATGGGAATCCAACCACACGGCGACGAAAAGAAGTCTGCATCATACGTTTGCAGCAGCGACCTCCTTGGGCCCAAGGAGCTTCCCACTAAGGAGCCGCTGAGATCCATCTTGGCCGGTTATAGCCCCTTTGGAGATCTATGCCCGAATAAGTTTCTCGAAAAGTACTGGGATCCCACAGCTGGTAGCAAAAACGATGGCGATTGGAAGTGGCCCAAGCCGAAAGAAGCAGAAGGGTTCAAAATCGGGACAGACAATAAGCCTATTCAGTTCTCTGTGAATGTGACGGCGGGGACATATTTCGATCGCTTTGGAGGTACAAGGGGTAAGTCGTTGTGATTCTGTATCCCCAGTCATTTTTAGCTAAACTTTATCCAGGCAGGTTCCTTTCTCTCGCTTGTACTCCCTTCACGCAGCGAGCGATCCCCCCTTTCAATCTCGCGGATGGAAAATATTCAGAACCATCTCATCCATTCAATTACCATGTTTATGTGGCTAGCAAGAATCTTAGCATTATTACAGGACCCTCGCAGCCTGCTTTTGGTCAAACAGGACTTGGTTTGCAATTCTGGACCGGTGCCAACAAAACTGTGCAGACTTTGCTAGACGACGGAGATTTGGTCGAGGTGGAGCCCGATGTTCTAGTCACCCTCGAAGGGTGCCATGGCAAGGCAGATGAAATTCAGAATAGCTTCGAAATGAAGGAGCTGTAGAATTACAGATAATTTTACTATAGATTTAATCAGGAAATTCAAGAAAAAAATTGATAAATCCAGAATGGAGGGCCAGGTCGTCGTGGCACCTCTCCTGCCTTCGCCCACCTACCCTAGAGTCAAAATTACATTATTTGCAGGTTCTTGGACAAAGCGTTGCAATAGCTTACTTAATATCGGTTAGGGAGGAAACATGCATGAAACACAATTAAATCGGGGCGTGTTTTTTATGATACAATTCAATGCTCTTTATCAATACACTGTCACTGAGGAAACTGCCCGTTGAAAACAAGTGGATATTTTCAAACCAGGCAAGGCTTCGGATCTTGTCGGCACGATAGTCAGGAAGGTGATTAATAGCTCATCTTGGGCTCTGCCTGGTATTTTGAGATATAAAGGGTCGAAGCGCATTAGACTTTCGAAAATTTCTATTAACATGGGGACGACGCCGACGGAGTACTCGTTAGGTTTGGTGATAGCCTCGGACTCCATCCAACTACTAGCAAGTGACGAAAGCTAGCTTGTAAATTGGGTCAGTTATATGAAGCTCCTTGGCAGG
The DNA here is from genome assembly GCA_013406985.1 of Calonectria crousiana. Classification (NCBI taxonomy): domain Eukaryota; kingdom Fungi; phylum Ascomycota; class Sordariomycetes; order Hypocreales; family Nectriaceae; genus Calonectria; species Calonectria crousiana. The sequence continues at coordinate 824,152 of VTGD01000005.1, read as the reverse complement.
ATGGGATTTGCATCCGTTTGGTGCGAGGGTTTGGTCTTAATAGACGTGATTTTAGGTATATTGAGAATCTCTTGATTTCTTGAACTATCGAAGGGGGTCTATCTGTAGCATTTATAGTTGGTGTGCCTGCCAGCTGTTCGATGGTCGTGCCGATGGCAACTTGACCATGATACCCAATTGGCCGGGTCCCGCGGGCCCCGTGGTTATCAGATTGATAATCCAGCATCGTGTGTTCAGGAATTTGGTGCCGACTGCGGCGTTGACCATCTGTCAACCACCAAAATCCCGATGCCAGCTATTTCGAGCTGATGGCTTATGTAATAGTCGTACGTTGAGGCTGCTGAGACCATTTGTGAGTGCGATATTTGGGCTATTGATTTTCATTGACTATTTGATACTACGATGATCTGAGCTTGGGCCAAGCGGATGCAAATTGCATCCGCTCGGGACAAGCGGTGGACCTTCCTTACAATATTCAGCACCGGTCAGAAATGTACACTTACCATATGGCTGGATTCTTCTGGAGACGTGAAGATCAAGGGTCTTGGCCGTTGGGTTCCAATTGACTGCTCCCAAACCATCTGTTGCGCTTCCCTGTCTGCGGATCAACAAGTCCAGCGCTCTGGGCAAACAATTTTGATAGGTCTCGCATCCACTGACGAGCAACAACCCAATATTGAGCACCTTGAACGAGAACATACGCTTTTAAAGCTTTTGAATTCATACTCCCAGCCACACTATCCCGTCATCCCACAAAATTATTACGATTTCTATGAAGGCCGTTTTCGATTCTGTCTGCCCATGGTACCTCGGTGGCGCCGTTCAGCTCAGCCGTGCTATTGAGGCTTATCGGAAGACTGTGCGATTGGGAAATCATCAAGATAGAATGACATTCATATTAAATGGCGCCGGATGAAATCACGCAGTCTCGTGGAGAAAATGGCATCGCGTTTGGTCGAGACCAGCTGCCGCGAATGCAAGAGCAGCTCGTAAATACGGGAAAGAAGGATGGAATTGGATTCCCCTTTGAATCAACAGTTGGAAACGAGAGATGCGAACTGACACGTGCCGCTATCCGGAACAAAAACGGAAACAATCACGAGAAGCTGTCGTCGAAACTAGCTTTGGAGATGATGAAAATGTATTTTGAGCAAGGCAGAGACGTTACCAGTGTTGGGAACTTGGGTTTTGCAGCTTAACTAGCTGGTATTGATAAAGGGAAGCGATTAGGTGGCTTGTGAGTGGTGGAGGCGCTGATGGGGTTGGGCGTGCCATGACATGAATTCAATGGGCACACTGTCATAGATGGAGCGGCTGAAGAGAGTACGTTCCTTTACGAGCTGGTTTCGACTAGGGAGGACTCCTTAAGGGGGTTTAAGAACCGAAGTAGTATATTTTGAGTGTCAAAATTCCTTGCTAATGGCCAAATATTGTCTCTAGTTAAAGCTTGCTTGTTCTTGCTAAGCCAAAGTGTAACGAGTCTTGGCGGTCAGCTATTGTTTGCATGAAGCCAGAGTTTGGGGTAGTCACTTCAAGATAAATCATGTTGTTCTCTCAATTATGACTGGTTGAACGTGTAGACCAAAAGAATTTGCATCCGATCCCGGTATATTGCCATTGTGTCAGCGAGTCCACGCTCGCCCAGAGAGGTGTTTATGATCGGGGCGGAGTTTGCTAGCGCCAAACAGGTCCGCAAAAGCTTAAAGAATTTGCCGCTGGTAGCTGGTGGGATTTGTAAGCTCCCACCATGGCGCTAACCATACGAAACAAGCTCGCGTTGTTTGATGCAATTACTGTTGTTGGTATCTGGCGAATTGGGATTCAGACAATGTCTATATAAGCCCGCCTACGCGGGCATAAAGGTTCGTACTCTAATTCATAATCAAAACTTGATTTAAACACCAACCATCAATTCACTATTTAATGTACACATCTGCAGAAAAAATGGCTACTTTCAACAAGGTTGCTCTGCTTGGTGTAAGTCTCAACTCCGCCTCCTCGTCCCCAATAGTCCATGACTGAATCAATTTCACAGAAAGGTCTCCTAGGAACTGCCGTTCTTGAGGAGTTGGTTAAAGCTGGGTTTTCTGTGACTGTCCTGAGCAGAGACCCTTCTGGTGTTAAGGACCTCCCCCTCGGTGTCGAGGCTGCTCAGGTCGATTATTCTTCTCAGGATAGCCTTGTCGAAGCGCTGCGAGGCCGTGATGTCACAATCTCAACCTTCGGACCAACTGCTGTCATGGGCCAGGAAGCAATCATCGAAGCCAGTATTAAAGCAGGAGTCAAGCGCTATATTCCGTCTGACTGGGGTTCCTTACGTACCGACCCCAAGGCACGAACTTTGCCTATCAACTATCCATGGATCCAAGTTCAGGAGCTCCTAAAGAAGAAGGCGAATGAGGGTGCACTTGAGTACACCATTTTCTCTGTTGGAGCGTTCCTGGATTATATCTTCGACTTTCCCTTTATTCTTGATTTGAAGACATCCTCAATTCAGCTCGACCAGCGTTCAAAGCATCGGAAAGGCCGTCGCAGGCGCCCTCAAGGCCCCTGAGGCTAGTAAAAATCGAAACCTGCTCATCCACGACACTGTCTTGACCCAGGCCCAAGTATTTGCCCTCGCAAAGAAGTACAGCCCCTCCGAAGTTCAGTGGACCGAAACTAGAGTAGATGCGGAGCAAGAGCTGGAGCAGGCTCTCGAAAATGTGCAGAAGGACCCCACAGACTTGAACCTTGTCTTCCCCTTGCTCAAAGCTGCCATACTTGGTGGAAGGTATCGCGCCGCCTATTCCCAGGTGGACAATGAGCTCGTCGGCCTCCCTCTTTTGACTGATGAGGAATTGGAAAATAAGTTTGCGGCAAAGTTTCAGCAGGCTTAAATATTTGGGTTAAAATATTTAGCTGAGAAATTCGATACTGCCTCAGAGGCATGGCCTGGTTGATGTGTGAGGTTGGTAGGAGCTAGAAGCCAAATCTTTTGTCATTCTGTTAGGAGAAATCCTCTTTATGTTGATACAATCGATAGCTACTATAGTCAAACACATTCAGTAATAAGAAGCATCTGGATGGTGTGTTATTTCTGTTTTCTTTGATGCTAGTGTTGGGGTATCACTGCCCGAGAGCAGCGGATTATTTTCGTTCGCGCATCACTCTGACCGCAATGCGTGGAACAAATGAAATATTTTAGTCTATGTCTGAAAACGATAGCAAACGTGATAAAGGTTAGCCCTGGTGTCCATTGATCTTCCCAGCCAAGCTCTCTTCTTCCATATGAAGGTCATACACACCCTGCGAAACACTGCTATCTTTGTATATCCACTTCATTTTAGATTCATTTTTACTCGACGCTTTCTCACTGCCAGCACCATGTCTCTCGAGATTATAATAGTTAGTCATTGGTCTGAGAACCTGCGCCATCTGGACCAAGCTATATTCCGGTATGACCACTCGATTTGCGAGCAAGGTCGTTCCAAGCCCAAGGATAAGCTGGATACCCATCAACATAGTCAAGATGAGAATGACAATGTTCCAGTGTAGCACCTTGAGGCGAGAGCCTAGTTGAGGTGCCATCCCAGAGAGGATGATCATGTTATTGTTGTTTGCGGCAGCCGCTATCACACCTGTGCTGAAACGTGATATCAAGAAAGCCAAATGTTGAACGTCTCCATTGGACGGCGCTCCGAATATGGATTCTGTCGGGTAAATTTGATACTGGATATTCGTGTTGTTGGTTAATGACGAAGCTTGGTACCCCTGCAAAGCGATAGCACTCGAGACCATTGATGTAAAATTTGTAGTTACTTGGTGCTCGGGGAGAGTCGCATTGACGACTTGTCCAACGGTGGAATTGCATTCGTAATACCACGGTGATGTTGTTGATGCTTCAAAGACAACTATTTTGCTACAGTCTGGCCCACAGCTTTCAGACGTGTTGGTTATGAATATAGTCTGGTCGTCTCCGGTTGCGATAGGCATCGTGACCTCTGTGCCGTTGTTCCTGTCCACGATGATCTTGTTTGATGTACCGCCGCCACCGCCAATAACGGGCCAGCTCTCACACGTAGCCGAGCTTCTAATGCTTCGTGATGTGACGACCGTGACGGGGTTTGCTTCCGAATCAATTGAGTCGGTCGCTATTTCGTGAAAAATGTACGAGCAGTCCTGGTCGCAGAATATCAGTGGGTCGTCGGTGATCCAGATCGTGCCAGCCACGGGCGCTTCAGGCGTCCCGGCCGTACTATACGAGATAGACAGAGTACCGTAGCTAATGAGGGATTAAACCAACTCCAAGGATTTATTTTGACCATATGAGGCGAGGTACCTGTTGGCGGTGTACTGCTGTGCACCGATTGCAGACGACTCGGAAGACACCATCTTGGCTGTCTGAACGCTTGTCAAATCTGGAATTGAAACTCTCCCAGGACTGAGAGACGCAATTTTATCTTCAGAGTCAGCTGAGTAGCAAAGAGCAAGTGAAGCGACTCCAACTTGCGTGGCCTGATGATGGGGTTAGCCTTCATAAATACGTCATGTGAGGTTTCTTACTAATAGGATCATCAATCCAGAAAATGCGGCAACATGTACCGAGAACCGCCGTGATCGAAAGGCTAGCTTAATCAAGCGAGATATCCTTTCTGCTTCAAGGATAAGTTCGACCTATGTGCAGCGTACAAGTTAGTCGCTCGGTTGGCGGCCGAATCACAGTCAATTACCTTGCGTCTCGACCGATATCTGCGACTAAGAATCCACCAGCGCAGATCTCCAACCATTTCGTTCAAGCTGCTGATGACAGCCAAGCCGAGAACAATACATAATGCCATCATAATGGTATTGAATCCACGCTTGTCATTTTTGGACAGGACTGCCTTGGAAGTGAACTCATTCAATACTATGACGATGGATGCTGAGAGAGCGACAGTCAAGAGCCATCGTATGATAACTCTGCCTAAAATTTTGATCAGTGGTCGTTGTTTGGCGCGAAGGCCGCAGATTGACGTGTCATCTTGCTGGGGTTGCATCATGGCAGCGTTTCCGACCTACGCGCCAACAACTCGAGGGAAAAAAGGCGACCTCACAGATTGAACTTGGTGAAATGGGAATTGAGACAAGGCAATCAGGTTATGGACAGCATATTGCTCATCGCATGCGATGATGAACACGAGAGTGTTGTGCCGCTAGGGGCGGGTTTTTGAGAGAATGGAGTTTTAGGGTGCGGGGGAGGGCGAAGGGATGGATGAAGATAATAAGTACCATGGGGGTTCAACCAAAGGCAACATCGTGGTTCTTTTCCTCAATGAGATAACAGCCGCGTTATCACACATTCCATGATGGACCCATAGCAGGGCATTAAGTAGGCGCAAGCTGCAGGAAATCGATTAGCTCACGGCCAAAGCCAAAATGGTTCTGACCACGTCAAACAAAAATTCACGTCGGCCAATAGAATCCACGGGCTGGCATAGAAGCACTGTGATGTGGTGTCGGCCTTGCCGAGTCTCAATTGTCCGGTGCACCTGCTTCTAGCCTTGTGGCTCCTCGCATCGTATTGTGGCATTTTTTCCGTTGCTCGGTTTGCCAATTACGCAATCAAAATGCCATGTGGCTGTTGAATTAGGTTTCGGCATGTGCGTGGCCATTCGGGAGCATCGCGTCGATTTCCTACATTCGAGGGTTCCGATTTCGCGTAGAATGGAGGTGGCGAGAATTCACCCAAATCCGGCGCGGGAGGCACTGCGCTTACCCTACAACCTAAAATTTGTCAACTCAATCATGTGAGTGGTATGCTTGGCATTTTTATTTATATGGTCATGTGTTTGTTCATCAAAGTAGAACATATTATTTGGATTACTCTCATTTCGTTCATTATATGGCTGCACTGAACTTGACCGCAATCCGTGGTCGGGTGACGCAATTAAAAAACTTGGTAAAGCCTATTCTGTTGCAACAACCTACGGATCTTGCAAAAATCACACCTGATGCTTGAAATTTGGCGTAAAATTGGAATTCCAGAATGATGAATGTGTCGGCATGGTTTTGTTATGTGGTTCGCGGCCACAAGTTCATCACGATGTGCAACCATCAAATAGGAGAACAAATATGGCACATTTCTATGCACCTCATGCTATCGCTGAAGTGACTCAGATATTTTGTCGCCATGCTCTGCTGAATAACTCACAAGGGACACAAATAGTGTGAAGAAGAAGAACGAGAATCACGCACATGACGGATACGAGTAGATCTCCGACGGCCGTTGAACCTGGGGCGCACATTGGGAAACTAGATGGTAGTATTCCACGATTGTACATGGGGTGGCTGAGCTCTTTTAGATCGCGGGAAAGATGATGATTATCATCAAAATGAATTTCATATTGGTAATGTCACAAAAATCAATGTCATTTATATTGAACAGAACTGATACGGTAGGGTCAGAACAGTAGGGGTCTCAATGATATGTAGTAGGAAGGTTGATCTCTCATTCTCTATTTACCCTAGTAATGGGCTTATATATGCCTTCCACAGGTGCCTGAGGCACACACTCGCAGAGGATCCATGTGTGTTGGCACTGTTTTCCGTATCAAGAACTCATAACCATACCAAAAGTGAAAGCAGTTCTACTGACGTGCATCGTGAAAAGATTTGGCTAAAATGCTGAAAATGAGAACACCTGGCTTGTGAGCGACGTAAACCTTGTTGAAAAAAAGGAGATTATGAATAAATTCTAATGAAAAGTGATAGATGCGACGGGGCTCGACTTATATGATGACGAAATGCCAACAAAATGTGAAAATGGGAATGAATGAGGAAAAGGATTATTAAAAATTCGCGTAAATAGCGGGACGAGATTGTGGCAGTTTGATATTGCGATTATAATATCATGAAAAGGAAACTTAACTGTCGTTTGTGTTGTCAGCTTACGCATTATTAAAGGAGTGGTTTAGTACTTTAGAGGTGACTAAATTACTAATAGAGACATCAGAAGAACGGAACCTCTCCTCCTTTACGAAAGTTAGAGTCGATTTGCGCACCTTTGAGCTACGTTATGATGCAAAAGTTTTGGACATGGGCAGTGGTTGCTGCGTGACCACCTCTGCTTAGGTGATGCCTTTTTTTCTTTTGGAGTAATAAAGAATGCTGCATCAAAGCCAAATGATGTGACGGCAACGAAATGAAACCCAAGTACTGGGGCATACCAGAAGATGCTTTTGAAGGTGAATCATATTTGTAATATCATCGATTGTGATAAGTTTCGCTATTCGCCCAATTTATTGTTTCATAATTAGGCCGAGACAACACAACACGTCGGAATGCATTTATGGTGTTAGAATACCGTTAGTTTTAGTTGACATCACATGTAGAGCAGCGATAAATAACCCGGCAGGTCGCTCCGGTTCTAGAAGTCTAGGCTCCGAATTCAGTCATCTAACAGCTGCTAAATTTGTGGACTTGTTTGTATTTCAATCTCATTCTTCCAGCGCCTTTATCACTCCCTCAACTTGCAGATTTAAACCATTCACCTCAAGACAGGAAGGACTCTGCAGTCGAAGTGTCATTTTCGTAAAGCTCGCCGCTAATAACCTGCCAAAATGCTATTCTCAAAGCTTTACACACCGGCGTTGTTCATGTTTGGTCTGCAATCATTTGCATCGGCGAACCCACTTCCCGACGCAGACCAAAACTCAAACAATGTCCGTTCGACAAGTAGGCTTGAGGTCATGGGCAAGATGCAGCCGCTTGAACAAATGAAAACAAGGTTCATCAGTGTCAGGGATGATGGAAGTAGCTTGGTTGACCGCAAGGTTACCCCGTATGGCCCCGGGCCCGACCAAAACGAGGCCTTGCGATTGCACAACGTTGCCCGCGACAAGTTTGGCCTGAGCCCGCTGAACTGGGACTCTGACCTCGAAGCCACGGCTAAGACCTGGGCTGCTAAGCTCGCTCAATCCAAGCAGCTCAAGATTCAAGGCCTCCCCAAGTTGGGGGAGAATGTTGCATATTGGTAGCTGCACCTGATACGGACTCCGAGATTGGGTGTTCTAACTTCTACCCAGGTTTAGCACCAATTCTATCAATGACCCTATTACTAAGGCAACTCAGGGGTGGTGAGTTGACTGGTCACCTCAACATATCGATGATGTCATAACATTAGTGAATTTAGGCTCGATACTGGGAAAGCCTATCATGGCGAAGTACTTCCTCAAGGAGACTTTCGAACCTATTCACCCTATAGTGAGTATTTTGACTCTACCTGAATAGATGTGTGACTAACTATCCAGCCCAATGTCTCTGGAACAAGACAACCCAGGTTGGCATTGGCGCTGCCACTGATGGAAAGGGTACATGGTACATTGCCGGATACTATTCACCGGCTGGGAATATTTATGGATCCAAGCCTTATTAGGAACTTTCCACTGGCGATTACCGGTAAGGAACCTGTGGCAACAAATCTTACTCCGGCTACGATGGGATGCGGGAACCACCAGAAATACTTGGGCGGAAGCGTGTGGTGAAGTTGACTTATGGCTTTATGAATTGAACTGGCCCGAATGCCAATCTACCCTCTCCCATGATCCTGCTCACCCCCTACGTCCAAGCTATAAGCGCAATAATGTCTTTCGATTCCCTCTGAAAACCGAGTTCAGGCCAACTCTATTCATCAACCTATCCAAGTTGTTCTCACCTTTGTGCGCATCATGCACTATCCTGATACTAAGTGAACGTATCGAAGAATCAAGTTGATAAGCACTCAATCTGAAGGTTCATATTTGGCAGCTAAGCTCAGCCCAAGCTACTCACGTGAGTGGCTGTTAGAGTTTGGCAGGTCTCATAGGCTATTTTCTAGCTTATCACTTCTCGTGATCTATTGGCTAATTTCAACACACTACCCAAGCACTCATGCATGTCTTTTGTAGGCGCAGTCCTACTTTAGCTGAGACGTTATGCTCTTCAGCCCTTCAGCCCCATATACACCGCCCCTGCCAGCCCCTCAAATCCACCGCTATGATTGCTACCATCTTCATCCTTTGGCCAAAATACAATGCGTCCACCGCCATGTGATCCATTTGAAGCCATGTCCTGTTTGCTTTGAGATACTGCCAATATGTTCCGATGTTTGACCGAAAATTTTAGAATCCGACAGATCTTAGCTCCTTCAATGTCTCATGAGCTTGCTCCATGCGCTGTACACACTGTTCCTCTTTCTAAAGTCCCGATGCGCCACGAGCGATATTGAATGGCTGAAGGGTATTAGCATCTGCCTAGCACTGCCGAAATTGCCGATTTTGCCGCCTTTTCCGTGTTTTACGCTCTCCATAGCTTGGGGAAACACACAGCTGGCTGCATCTTAGGCATTCATGGTGGAGGAACAGTGCGCCATGGGCAAGCCACAGCAAGCCAGCTTGTCCCATTCAGTGGCGTGGCACCAACAAGAACACGGTGTGATTCAAAGTCCTAGTGGCTGTGTACGCCTCTGAGGCCAAGCTTTTCTCAGCTCCAGGTCCTCCGTCAAGTGCCGGAGCGGTCACAACGAACAAAATGCTGGATAGCCAATCAACGACCAACTCTTGGAAAAGTCACCGTTGTAGGGCTGAAGAAATATCCCCGTGACGTTGAACTATACTAAAAGCTAATATAGGGCCGGGATGTGTCTATAACGATGAGCGCATTAGGCTTCCAGGTTTGTACATATATTTAGCTGGAGATTTCAGTCGACCATTCCTCCATCTGCAAATCTAAAGGAACTTGGAAATCGCCTTGAAAAACTTCCCCAGCAGTTAAAATGGCTTTCAAGTTTTTAAATCTCATTTCCGCCATTCTTTTCTGCCTTTTTGCGAGGCAGGTGATTGCAAAACCGCTCGGTAAGGCCCCCTACCTTTGACTCATAAAACTTTCAACAACGCTGATATTCACAAAGGGAGCTCGTGCTCTAGTCTCAATGATTGTGATGGAACCATGATCTGTACTAGCGGACTGTGCTCCGAGCTGTCGAGCACGAAGACTTGCTCATGGGCGCCCCATGGCATTGGTAGGTCCCGCGGCTCATCTCAACCACTGCCTTTTCCTGATTTCATTTCAATAGGCTATTCCTGCACCAAAAACTCAGACTGCTCGGACAAGGACGTATGCGGCCCGAACCACGTATGTGTCGACCAGTACGCGAAGACCAAGCCGCCGTATATTATAACCGCCGGATGTTGGAACAACACTTACTGGGTCAGCGCCCCAGAAGGTTGCAAGAACGGACACTGCCCTTCGGGTTGGGTCACGGTTTGGATGGTTGAAGTCAAGGGCGAGCACTTCAACACCGGAAATGTGCAGGTCCAGGTGCTCAGCGGCAGTTCGGTTCTCAGCTCCCAAACGGTCACCGCGGTTGCTGGGAAGCCAGGCAAAGCTGGGGGGTCTTTTGATGTCAAAACCTATGCTACGTGCCCTGGACGTCACAGGTACGTAGGTATCAGTGTGACTGACGGTTGTACTGGCAAGGTTACAAAAGCTTCTTATCCTGCTGAGTAACGGAGGCTTGCATCCTTCATCCCACAGTCCCATCCACCTTCGTTAGTTTAAATACTTGGATTTAAAGTGCATTTATCTTGGCACTTCTCACAGAGTAAAAGGATGCTCGACCATCACGTCCGGCGTCTGTTATGTGAATTGATAATCGATTTGAGCTTTTATAACCCTAAACAAGTGCACCGTTCATGAATACGCTTCCAGCCAAAGGATTTGGGAATTGAGAAGAGCATGCTAAATTGCGGGAGGCGTACGGACATCTAATAGCATGGAAATTGCTAGTCTCATACTTGCTTCTTCAATATTAAGCATAAATCATTTTTAATTTTACAAGTAAAGCCACGCTTTGGTTTGGTTCACTGAAAAATTCTTCATTTTTTAAGTTTTTACGGTATGGTTCTCACAGAGTTGCGCGTGCTGTATAGTACGAGAGCGTTTATTGAGGCCTCCCCGTAGTGCTCTTGTTTCCTGGGCTTTCGTAATCGCACCAATTGCAAACTGAGGCAAATGGCATCTATTACGGTTGGACTTCTCAACTCTAGTTCACATGGTTGTAGAAAAAGGAGAGGCGGAAGCTCAAACCTTTCCCGGCCATCACATGTGACATGGCATTTGTGTCACCCACACACTGGTCTTTGGTTCTCCATAGCAGAAAAAACGGCCTTGACGGCATGATCCATCGCATCAGAGAATAGCGGTTGAATATATGAAGAAAAGAAAGAGGGGTGAAAGAGAATGAGGAGGAGAGGAGCCCAGTGGCTGGGGTCGGAGCCGCAGGTTTTAAACCCGAAGGAGACCCACTCGACACATTTCTGCTAAACACAAACGAAATAGTGAAAACTTTCAGTCTTCACTGATAAAGAATAGACTAACGGCTGGCAGTCAGATTTCCGATTGCGCCACTCCCGTCCAATGGTGGACCTCCTGGATATGACGGCATATCCAAACCGTCAAGTGTTTCAGGGTTTGCTTTGGAACAGGGGCATTTGTGGATTTTCCACATCAACTCCGATCTTTTGCTCAAGTCGGTCTCCGATGAGAGTGGTTTTGCGCACTGGGGCTTGGTGATAGCACGCGGTGTTTTCGCAGCTTAACACGGGAATCAAGTGACGGATTCCTAAGATACCATAGCATGATGATTTTTGAGCTCAATCTTTTGCAATTGATTACCAGAGTAGTCTCATGCAGTCAAAAAATGGCACAGCCGGGAAAAATAGTGGCATTTCTCAATCCAGCCTGCGCAATACAGCCAGTGTCAGTTTTCAACGTGTTTCAGTTTTCCATGAAGCATAAGATGATTCGACAGGGTATGCTGGACATAGTTTGGTCGCTAACTAGAGGCCTGCACGCGTAAATAACACCGACATTTACGTGGCGGAACAGCAGATCAGTGGATCATTAGCAAAGGTGCCTTATCCCGTATAAAGTTGTCGCCAGCGAAATTGAGAGTCCCAATGAGGAACTTGAAGCACCAGGCGCCTCAAAGAAGTTATCAACTAGCAAAGGATCTTTGTGTTCTGTGGGGGCTCAAAGGGTCCTGAAGCAAGGACATGGTGCGGTGAGTAGATGAGAATTTCGCCTCGCTTTTTTTAAGGGGTTCGCGATGGAGGAACGAAGCGATGGCACAGACGCATTGGATCCATAAAAAAAAATGACCAAAAAAAGTCCCAGGCGCTGTGGCCTTTTAGGAGAGCTTTAAGAGGCAACTCTTGCGGAGACGCCAACATTAGATGGCCCAAGCTTAAAAATCCCGCGACAATCCCAACGTGGGTCATTGCGCAACTCAAGACACGAAGGAGAATTTCGCGATGTAGATCAACCGCTCGTACCATGAAGCTAAACCAGGAAAATTAATCTTTTGGTACCCTACGAATCGCAACTCGTAGACATTGTTCAAGACCCTCTGGAATTAAGCGACATAACTTGCGTTTGCGGGCGTTAGTTATCAAGAAAGAGACTGATTTGCGATGTACGTCTGCTGTAGTGCATCTATGATGCGAAGTTGGGTCGATGGTCTCTGTCTACAATAAAACAGTCATAAAAGAGGATGCGATTCCTGCGCAACGTGTATGATATCTAATCGTGGTTCAATTGCATTCCTTTTATCTCGTACGCTTCCAAACCTTTGCCTTGTTTCCAGATTTCTTTCCATCATGGCGAAGACAGATACTGAAGCAATTTCTGGCATTTTTGGGTAAGAGTCATTTGAAATTGATTGAAATAAAATTAAAATTTAGATGCGGATCATCTAACATAAAGTCTTCATCTAGTGCAATCTCCATTGCATGTTGGGGTATGGTTTTGAGTGCATGATTATGTGGCGAAGCATGGCTAACCTACATAGTCGTTGTTTTTACACCACAGATTTATCATACTTTTAAAAATAAAAGCGCTGATGGACTCTCGATTCCTTTTATGATAATATGGATGATTGGAGATATATTCAATGTGATTGGCTCAATCACGCAGCATGTGCTGGCATCAATGGTATATACTCACGCAACCATCCACAATTCTCGTCGGACTAATCCAATCGCTCTCTAGCTCATTTTAGCTGTTTACTATACACTTTCTGACGTTGTCGTCCTTGGTCAGATCTTTTGGTATCGCGGCTGGATACCTTGCTGTGCTAAGGCACCCCTGCCAAAACATGATCAAGTCTCCGAAGAAGGCAACCAGTTGGAAGTCTTTGCGTCAAGTAATGATTCCAACTTAGATCAGCCATGCGACTTGGAATCCCACGAAACCCCTGGGAAATCTTCGCTCAGTAAAAAAAGGCCTTCATCTCAGTTAGCAAAGAGTTTCGTTCTAAACACTTTCATCGTCCTGGGTGTTGTTTGCGCCGGGATTTTTGGCTGGCTTATTGAGGATAAAATTACCGAATCGGAGGATAATTCCAAGGTGGCAACTGATGTTACCTTGGATACTACCGGTCAAATCTTTGGCTATCTCTGTGCTGTGGCATATATCGTCTCTCGCATCCCTCAGCTTTGGCTGAACTGGAGACGAAAGACCACAGAGGGTCTTAGTATGCTGTTTTTCATATTTGCAATCCTCGGGAATCTTACCTACCTGATTTCGATCCTAGCGTACAAACCCATCTGCGCTGAACAGACATGTCAACAAGGTGAATCGACGAGCATCTATAAAAAGTATCTGCTGGTTAATCTTAGTTGGATAATCGGCAGTGGTGGCAATCTAGTGGAAGATTGTGCTATTTTCGCTCAGTATTTACTCTATCGAAACAGAGCACACCAACTCTATTAGTACCAACGAAGGCTCATCATGAAAGGGGATTGATTTGAAAGAGACAACCTTGAATCTTGAATCTTAACTAGCATTTGTTCAACCTTATGGATTTTTCTCTTGGTATCTTTGAAATCTACAATCTGATACTATTGCATTCTCATCTCTTGGAGGGTGCTTGTCCACGAACTTCCCTTCTCTTCCTCCAGCTTCCAATTGGATCAATAAAATTATCTAAGATCCAGGCTCTGAGTGGTACTGTGTTTCATGAATTGTTGACATGAATGTCGAAGCGGTTATTGAATGTAAAGGGGTTCTCTTTCGGATCCCCGTTCGCGGTACATTTCGATTATTTCTGTTCGGGTTCCTATTCGTGCCAAATACGGTGGGGAACATTCTGATCAGAAGAAGTCTTAGCGATGGTAGACAGACGCAAATTATCCCGACATGCATCTCGATTGTTGACCATAAGCCAGTGTCATAAAACTCCCATGTTGGGTTGGTTGATGCCACTGTAAACGTGACTAAGCTTCGTAATCGGAGAATGCTGATGATGGTGACACTGCAACAATTAGTCGATGCTTTGACGGGTAAGATTTATTTCCTTACAAAAAGCCGAGTGAGAACATTGTGGCAATTCCAATTTTCTTTTTCCAGTCCATCCTTAGCGATCTGAGCTGAGAAAGCGGAAGTGCAAGCATCCAGCAGTCAAGAGCAATGCTGATCGAAGCATTTGCCCATGCCATTGCATTCAGGTCAATGCATTTGCCGTTATTTTTATCATCCCACATCTTCCCGAAAAAGCCAATTGGGTCGCATTGGAATATGCCAGCAAAAACAAAGGCAAGCCCCGCTGCAACATTGAAGACAATGGTACCCCATATCAAGCGACGGAGTGTCCGCGATGCGAATATTCGGAGGTAGAAAAGCAGCATGGTCAACTTGATCATCGTTATGTCGGCAAAATAAATCGTTTCGCCTATTTGAAAATATTTTCCAAATTTGTAGATCTTGGCCACCGGAACAGTCCATATATCACGGCCGAGACCGTTATACAACATCCCCGTAGCGCCAATGACGGTGACGGGAATACTTGTCACTGCACAAACGAGTGCAGCCCAGTCGTCAAGCTCCATCTTGAGCTTCGCATATAGCTTGTATCCAAATCTTTGCAAAATCAAGATGGCAGATATGACAGAAAAGATTGTGATGATGAGTCCGTACTCTGGTCCTTTGTCTCTGCTCGGCAATCCACACAGCGTGCTAGAAGCATTTTTGAAAGCTGCAAACAATTAGCCTTGGAAATGCCGATCGAACGAAGCTTGCATACAAAGGGCGTTCTCCACACTACAATTTCTCTTGACGCAGGTAGCTAGCTCCTCTTGAAGTTCTTTCTCCGCGCAGATGCATGTTGCGTTATTATGAGAGCACGAAGAACCTGAAATGGAAATATTGAAACATTGAACCTTGAAAGAGACGGTTAGCCATTGGGAAGAAAGCCGCTAGCATGTAGACTAACGCCGCACACGGGAAATACAGGGGATTCAATTGGCGATTGGCTGCCGAGCGCAATGAAAAATAAGATCATGACTGAAACACCCAGTCGGGAGGTAACATGCATGGTATAGGCGCCTTGATATCCAAGAGCTTGCAGCTATACGGGAGAATTCAATGTTCAATATTTTCTCGTGGGGGATGAGAAATAAAGAAGGGAAGTAAGTGTATTACGTATCACAAGCTGTCATGTACTAGCAGGACGTGGATATATCAAGCGATCAAGTGCAGCATCGCAAAACCACTCATTCGCAAAAGTTGCAATCACTAAGCCAGTTCTCCAAGCCACATATCTCACTCTCACTCTCATGTGGCTTGGGTGAACGCTTCATGTGATTCTCTCCGTCGGCACACTCCAACACAATCGCCCGCCTCAACTGGGAACTGCAACCCTAGCATCCGGATTTCGACCCCACGTTGGCTTTGTTTTTTTCCCTCCCAGGCTTTGCCAATTGGAAAAATTAGTGGGAGTTGCACTGCGGCTGAGTGGGATTAAAAAGTAAATATTGGTAGCACGCATAAAGGGCCTAAAATCGACTCCAATGAATGTCGCTTGTCGCGCACACACCTCTTGCGCCACGCGCTAGCTCAATAGCCAATGCGACTTGACCCCAACAAGCTCCTGTGGATGACATATGGATGCGAAACGCAGCCAATCACTTACTCGCTGGCTTGTTTCTCAAATAGTATCTGCAATGTAATTAAGGTTTGGGCTCCCCAGTGCTCGGGAAAAGGCCCGTAAGCTTACACAGTTGTGGAATTGTGACTTCAGTCTTGCCACACAAAATCGAAAGGATGATGCGGATGGGAGGGGAGGCGAGGACTACACGTCACATTTCTGTGCCACATCTACACGGCCGCCTCCAATTCATTCGGAACCGCGGCCTCCCTGACTGGCAGCGCTTGTGGATGCTGGATGGCTTCGTCTTCTGGAGTTGCAAAGTCTAACGCCAAACTCGTTGCACATTAGCGCGCTATAATTGGACAGTTGTACACAAAGCAACAAGCTTGAAAGATATGCTTCAAACTTTACGGTCCCATCCATGATTTCGCGGACTCGGCTTTGTTTTAGTAAGACATATTCTACCTACGCACCCGAGAGTCTAGCACGTGGTTTGTACCAAAGGTGCACATGTATGGCACAAGTTCAAATGCGATGCTGGCCGGGCTGCGGTTTCCACGCCCCGCTTGGTCCTGATTCGAAGCAATCCATATTTCAGGGTATAACAGTATCTTCGCTCTGCATAAGCACTCTGTTGGAATATCGCGGGGCCCCACTTCACGTCACCTCCGGAGCACGAAGTGGATGCGCAAAATCATGCGCAATTGTAAGCCATAGACGAGCACAAGAGAATGTCTTGGATTACAGGGTCCACATATCAAAACCTGGATTAGACAATCCGTCGCTAATGCCGTATTGCAATATACGCCATGCACTGGGCGAGTGCTGCGTGGGACGAGCTCGGAGTCACACTAGCCGCCTTTGCCTAGCAGACTACTCCCGCTGTTGAGCCGCCATGGTTGAATGTTAGAAAAAACCAACGTTTTAAAGCTACGAAAACTTCATCTGTGCTATTTATCTGACCAATGCAACTCTGTTCACTCGAAGATTTTGAATCCTGAATGTCGCAAACGCTGAAACACTGCCCTCGGATCATACCTCTGCGAGGTCTCTCTCAACAGCTGCAGGGATTTATTTCCGTACCCCGAAATTGGATCCTGAGTTCCATGGGCATAATTCAGATAGTGCCAATCCCAATTTGCGCCCAGTGAGCTGGCATATTCTTCCACTTCTCGATAGAAGCCTTCCACATATGGGAACGCCGTCTTTTCGTCTTCAGCGCTCTTCACACCAAAGTACATTAAAAATATGAACCCAGGTCCTGTCTTGATTCGCTCTTCCAGACCCAAGACGTTCATGTCTCTCCCACGAGATATCATTGGTTCCGTCATGGGGTGTGCTTGACAGCTGCTGAACATGCCAGACTCGGTGCCGATGGCTTTCTCTATGTTCAGCATCATGTCTTCGTGCTTTTTGGAAATGAACCGCAGAACTCTAGCATCGTTCTTGTATGTCCCAGTGAACCAGATGGTGCTAGATATCAATGTCAGCAGACGGACTTCAGATGAGACATTTCTGCATACAAAGTTCTCTGAGGGCGAACGAGTTCCTCGGTGATGCTGGACATTGTCGCACTTCGAAGCGTGTTGTAAGTTTTTCCACTAATAGCCAGATACCCGTCAAATGCAGGAGGGTACGCTTCATTGGCCACGTTGTCAAGTATACACTGAATCGAGAAACCGCTGGATGCTGGGTTATAGCTCCATGTCATGATGGAAGAACTGTAAATATCGGTTTCGACATTATTGGTGAAGTTGACAAACGCTCTAATCATGGATTCGATTTGCGAGTAGTTGTAGCTGACAATGCCACCCCAAATATGCGGTTTGGATGGGTCATTGAATTCGATAGCGTGGAGATCATAGCGTGTAATCAAACCAAAGTTCCCGGACCCTCCTTTCAAAGATTTCCACAAGTCGGGATTTTCTCTCTCATTAGCGTTAGTGACCTTACCGTCAGCAAGAACCAGCTCAAAATTTTGGACCTGGTCACAGGCAAAGCCATGACTTGCGGAATGAAAAGAGTTGCCGCCTCCAGTTATAAACCCACCCACGCCAACTGAAGCAGCACGGCCACCTGTGACGGTCACGCCATGAGGTGTGAGGGTGTCATAGACAGAGCCCCAGTTTGCACCAGGACCAATGGAAGCGATTTTTGTTCGGCTATTATATGTCGTGGCATTAAAGTAACCTGTTTTAGATAACGTATATCAGACGCGACTCTGAAATAGGCCTATGGCGAATAGTAGAGCTTACCCATGTCAATAGTGATACCATCTTGGACAGAGTTTGAGAGGGCATGAGTTCCGTGCCCACCGCCTCGAATCCCAAATGGACACTCATATTTCACAATGGTGGTTATTGTGATTGAGACATCGTCAATGGTCACAGGAAGCACCATGCACCAGGGATCAAGCGCAGCACTCAGCGACCAGTAGGTTCCCATGCGTTCATTGTAAGAAGTCGTATCGGGATAGTACACTTTGTCCTGCAATTCTGGCTGTTTTGCCAGAGCTCCGCACTACGAGGAATCCAATGTTAGCGTATCAGTTCTAGGCGAGTGGCGCTGGGGACTAACGCAGTCAACGCCACTGTGTGAAGCGCCCTTGACAGGTGCGATTGTGGCGAGCTGGAGGGCCAGCGTCCAGTGAAACGAAACGTGCATCTTTTTTGTTGACTTTTGAATGTGATCAAAAGAAGATTGCAAATCTTTTTAACGGAAAAATTGAACCGTTTGGAAAATGCCAAGCCTGATACAGCTCAGCTTGCAGAATATGTGTGAAAATTGACGTCACTTGTAGTATGCGTCTCCGCTTTAGATTCTAGGCTGAATGCAGGCTTCTAAATCAGGCAATGGGCGGACCGGTCACTGCACGTAAACTTACCTATGGTTGTATCCCAAAATAGAGTGATTATCTGGATGAATCCTTTTTCTCACTAAAATATGTGGAGGATCTTGAATTTCATTTAGAAACAACAGTACTCTAAAGTTCTGAAGTTTGGGGTCCAAATTCAGACGTGTATTTTCCTATCAGCATCTATGAATTCTTGAACTTCTTCTCCTGCCTCTCCAACCAATCCTTTGTCAAGTCCCAGTCAGTTTCAAGACTTGCGATCTGTTCACGAATTTCAGTCTTAATATTATCCATTGAGAGTAAAAGAGGTGTTGGGCTTTGAGCGTTCGCGATATTTTCAATCCACTTGCGCCGCCCCATTGTATCTTCCCATTCACCCATTCGAAGAAGAAGATTATCTAGGTCTTCTTGAGGGCGGCGCACAGGCTTTTCGTTCACGTCCCGGCCTTGTAAGAAGGTGGGTGTGAAGCTTTCAGTCTCCCAGGCCGGAATAATCGCTGTCATCTCCCAGTCAATGGCACCAACCAGCTCGAAGGTTTGCGGATCTATAAGAATGTTCCTGACGTTAAGATCATCGTGCCAAAGCACCTTGACATCTTCTGCTTCGTCGGTAGCAGAAACGAGACATGGGAGGATATTCCGGAGCCGGTTCAAACATTTTGATATCTCATCAGGATTCTGAGGGTCAAAGGCGTATTGTAGGTCAGCTGGTGAAGTCGGACTTTGAACGCGTTTACCAACGATGTCGAATTCGGCCATTAGGAGCTCTCGAACTGTGTTGAAAGGCCCGCGATAAGGTGCTAGCATGATTCGCTTATCACGAGTGAATCGCGTGGCTGTCATCGGGCCGATGACAAACCCTCCACCTATGTCAGTACTCTTGCCTATCGCTCCACAGACATCGTCAAAATACAAGCTTCCAAAGACAGGGAAAACTGCTGGCTTTAAAATCGGTGCCATGCAGCTTGCAAGGTCTTCCACGAGCTTCATCTTGTTTTCGAAGGGCATTTTCGAGCGCACATCGAGATATGCTACACCGTTCATCTTTTCCATAAGAATCCATTCGAACCCTATCTCGTTAGACATTGTTGAAGAGTACGCGATAATAGTCGGAACTGGTAATGGTGTGTGCTTGCGGATATATTCCATCGTTGCGACCTCACTCTCTGTCTTCAAGAAGGGGTCAACAGGGACTGTGATCCGCATGAGATATTCCTTCGATGTGCGGGGCGAGCTAATGCTATAGAGATCGTTATAAGAGCCGCTACTAAACCATTCGACCTTTGCATCACTGAAAAGCTCGACATCTAGGTGATCCAAAGCCACCTTTCTGATAGTATCCAAGTTGCAGGAAAGGCCTCGTTCCGGAGCAGGACCATCCAGATTGAGTGGGTCCTCTTGATCCCAATACTCATGATATTCCTTTGGTAGGTTATTTGCTAGAGCTGTGGTGTCTGGTAAGTGACCAACCCGCCGGGGTCTGGTTGTGGGTGTCATGTTGTGCGATGGGTATCGCCAGTAGTGCAGAGGCGAAGGGACCTTGGGTAGAGATGTTGAGACTTCGACCCCATGGCATTCCCAAATATATACGAAAACGCGCAAGCTTGTGTATCCAAGTTTAACTGGACTTGTGTGAATGAATGTCGAATGAAAGTGGAAGGTTGGTGGCGTTTCACGGAACATTGAGATGGCATCACACAAATTGAATTTGTGATACGATGCGAGAGCAATGATTGGGACATGTAAATTACCCACAATGATTGAATCAGAGATTTACGAACACGACCTTGGGCCAAAATGAATGAAAACGAAAAACACTAACCCTCTAACGCCAATCTGTTGTTCATAAACTATCCAGCCACAGTAAACTGCCTATTTTTTTCTTTGTTCGTTTTTTGGTGTGTTCAAGGGGAAATTGAACACCACTTTGTGGATTGGAGTTGGTCGTACAGATCGGCATATTTCAACATCACAAAGGTTGTCTTTGTGATATTGTGGGTACCCTTTATTGCATCACGACGTGTTATTTTTGCGCTAGCTCGCCACTTGGTGTAGATGAAGCCGTGATATTCACTTGGTCTTGAGTGAATCTTAGCAACCGTAAAATCGATTTACGCATGTATTGAGACCCAGGCAAGCAGAAGAAAGCAAGTATACCATTCCATTAGCGTAGTGCAAGTCACTCCAGCGTTTGGCAATTTTCAAGACCGTGAATAATGCTATTGCCAGATATGAAGAGAACGATGAGTTAGTGGTAAATAAAAGAATTCCTTAAAATTAAGAAGAAAAAAAGTAAAAGAAATGAAAGAAGAGTGAATAAATACATTGCTATTCCATTTTTTTGTTTTGGCAAGTCGACAATGTTGAAACCATGGTGGTCCTGCAGTTGCGTCCAATTACTTCCAATGCTCAACAACAACTGGAGGCAAAACCTACCTACTACGCAACTGCTCCTCACATCTCAAACCAGTGCGCGGCACATACAACTTTCTTGTCATCCATCATAGTCGCAGCATCGACTACAGCCGCTGAAGTAGCCTCCACCACCACCTCAGCAGCAACCAAAGTGTCCTGCAGGAGTGAGTATTTAGACATACAAGGTCGGCTGCGATCGGCCATACTAGATAGAGGTTTAATTGGCTGTCAAATGTCTGCAGAACCGCACGGATCATGTCAATTCATAGAGTAAATACAGTCATGGTTAAACCACAAATACAGCACCAAGTAGCGACACGACAGACAATTAAAAATAACCTTAAGGGAAAGGAGAAATGTAAATATGACTGGTGATAGCTGGACTCTCTTTGTGAATCCTGGCCATTTTCGCATCCGATTTCAACTGCATATTTTCCCCTCTCGAGATCTTACCACAATAGCCTTGGCCGAAGCCAGAATGATTTATTTTTGGTAACAAGCATCACCAATCAGAAATCAATCCGAGCAACCCAAATTGGCACATGAACATATGTAATGATAGCTTTAATGGTACAAAGATTCCCAAATCCAGACTCACCCCATCCTTTTCGGCTTTGTTTTGCACTGTTTGGTGCGACACAGGTCCCACTTGCTCCTCAATGCAATACAGCCATTCAAGATTCAGCAACGTGGCCTATTGTTTCAGCAAGTCCCCGCCTTGCACGTAAGAAAGCCCTCCCGCCAATCTAAGCAGCCGCGCCCTGGGCCTCTCGGATCTTTGCAGCCAGAAAATCGGCTCCCTCCTCGGCATTTCGGCCGTAGGACAGATGAGGCGCCCGGACAGCCGCACCCAAGTTGCCGTCGCACACTTGATCGCGCGGGTTCGCAGCGCAGATGATCTTGACCTTGTCGGCGGGGAAGTTGTTGATTTGGCCATTGTCGACTTTGTTCTGCGTGTCTCCAAACATGATAACTCCCGCGATGCGATCCATCTGGTCCTGGGGGAGCGACTCAATGGCGCGGTGGCAAAGGGCCGCACCTTGGCTATCAAACTTGTTAGTCTTGAAGCATTTCGCAGAACCAAAGGTTACAAAATGGCATCTGCTTACGAATATCCTCCGACGACAACGGTGGAGTCGGGGCAATCAGTCATCGCGGTATTAATGAGACTCTCCATCTCAGCAATGTCACCAGCGGCAGCACCTCCATCCAGAAAATTAGTGGACAGCAGTGCAGGATAGTCAACACCCTGCACCGCAACCTGGTTGGGGAACTGTTCCTTCAGACCATCGACAACGCCTGGTCCAACAATGGTACCCTAGTAGTATTAGAATCAAGGGCTGAACAGTTGGTTAGAGAGTAAAGGAAATCCCATACCATGTTCCCAATCTCGGTGGATCCGCGACCGAAAATAAAGACAATGTCATTGCACTCGCCTTTTTTGAGGTCGTTCTCGGTGCTGCCTCCAAGCTGGCGTTTGTCGATGCTGGAAGGAGAGGCCCAGGCCGTCGAGGCCAAAACGAGAGTGTTGATCAACTTCATAATGAGGGTTGGTGAAGAAAAAAGGGTTTTCGTTCCAGACGAAAGAAGAAGCGAATAAAAGTATTAAAACGAACTTGAGATGAAAGCTGTGTGCAGGCTGAGATGATCCAAACATTCAGCATCAAGCCGACTTGCAGCTTATATATATCTACAATCCCGTCGTCTGATTGTGGTCTCTGGACCACCTTCCCGTTCTGTACATCTTCTTTTTACCTCGGCAAGTCCTTCGGGTCGATAGAAATGCCCGACCGGATGTTGCAAAGATGAATCAAGGAGGCGGGGGCCGAAATCGACATGAGAGGAAACCGCACGTGGGCCTTTCATCCAAGAAATAGAACCAAGAGATTGGGACGGCAAACCAATTTTCGCGACCCTTTCCGCAAACGTCAACGGATGTGCCTGATTTGGCAGCAATCACAAATGTTCAGCTTGTCTCAGCCTCGCTTGGCATTCATTCGTTTTGACAGTTGCCAGTATCATGGAAAAGTGTATCATGTCCTTTACTTCTTTTGGCAATCTGCCAATGAATGCGATTCGTCCGCGGGGATGGTTTCATAAAACCTTCCAGACAGGGGTTCCGGTTCTGAATCACTATTTGTGTGAAGACATGCCAAGACTGACATTTACCGCCGGTTCTGCGTTTTTTATCGCTTGGGTTGCATCTTGATTTAGTCCGGGGTTGCTTGCGAAGTTGATTAAGTCTAAAAATACACTGGTTGTATTGGCTGCATCCACTCCTACATGTCCGTCTCTTTCTGCCTCCGCTTCAAAAGAATCCATTGCATTTGCAACGAAACTCCTTATCACAGCGAAATAGAATTAAATATTTGGATAAAAACATTTATATCAACTTTTTTCATCATTTCGCTGTCCGCTCAATTAAAAATGCCTGCTTCGCTAGTGGGTGTCACCACGCCGGGAACTTGATACATCATGACGTTGGGCCAAGAACACGAAATTCATATTAAGATTTCCAAGCTCCATCAAGAGAACGCAGCGCTTGATTGACTTTAAACGAATATCCAATAACAGTGCTCCCCCGTTAGACCAATAGCTTCTCGGTCAAATTGTCTTGTGTTCATTTGGTAGAGTTTCGTCCTTGGGGCGAAAACGGTTAGCTAAACACTATTTCTAGCATCTATCTTCGTCTCTGAGAGCCTAGCCCCATCAATCTAAGTATATCATGCCACATGGCATTGACTCCAACTTTCGCTGATCCCGCTTGGTCACTCATACTGGATATGAAGGTGGCTGGTGGTAGCCCAAAAAACTACTTCGAGTGGTGCGAACCTCAGAATTAGGCAGCAGAGCTTTATTTAACCATTATGCGATCATTTATTGTGAATTGTTGCGATAAATGCCGTGATATCGGGATGTGAACGCTCTCAAAAGACCAGTGGTTTCCTCCTTCTATTTGGAAAGCCTAATATGATTCATAGCCACGCGAGCAAACATATTATGGTTGTATACTCAGACAAGAACACTATAGATCATTTAATCTCTCCATCCCCAATAGAAGGATTTGTCTCCCAGACATATTTTTGAGCTAATATTCTCAAGCCTTCAAGTGAGGGAAACACATGATTCTGTGTCACAAAAGTCTGATGCCACACAGTGTGCGGAGTTGTGCTGCATGATGATTATGTATCATATTCTGCTACATTGAAGCCACCCTAGCCTCGCTGTATCCGGTCATTTCCTTAGTTTGATCATTTCCAAGATGAGTCGTAATCATACCGGTACTTCATTATTCTCAATCCAAACGCGATGGCGATGAATAAATAGAATCTATTACTTATTAACATCTTTTCCAGTGAAAGCAAGTGTCGATCACATGAACCAACACGTTTCTGCCTAGAATTGAGTGGGGTTGGCTGTCTTGGCGCTAATCACTTTCCGCTATATAACCTCTTGATTCCCTCCATGATAATCAGAACTTCCTTCCTGTAATGCAGCGGTCTTGAACAAGTTGAAAAAGAGACCATGCAATTTAAAACTCCTCAATTCTGTTTGTAAACTCTTTTAATAAAGTGAAGCATGGCGAATTCAGCCCCAAAGGTCGCTGAACGCGAACATCATGAGGCGCCACGTGAGGTTGCCAAAAAAGCCAAAGTTCTTGCAACCATGATCAAGAAAAGCAAGCATTTTATCGTCTTTACTGGAGCTGGGATCTCTACTTCTGCCGGTACGCTATGTCTTCCTACACAAACTACCTGGCCATCATCTCATCTGTATAGGGATCCCTGATTTCCGAGGGCCGGAAGGTGTTTGGACGCTACGCGCACAGGGGAAAACGGCGGGCGGTGCGAACACTCTCCAGGCTATACCTACACCAACGCACATGGCCCTTGTTCAGCTGCAGAACCAAGGATTGCTGAAGTACGTCATCAGCCAGAACTGCGACGGGTTGCATCGACGGAGCGGGATCTTGCCGGTAAGGTGTCCTCGCTGGATTCCACGAAGCCGCCTAACGCTTCTATGCACAGGAAAAAATATCCGAACTTCACGGAAATAACAACCGTGAATATTGTAAAGAATGTGGCAAGGAGTACATGCGTGGTAACCACTGCTCCACTCTGAATTTCTGGACATTCTCTCATCACCATAATAGACTTTCGAGCTGTCGCAAAATACGAGAAAACCGTCCATGACCACCGGACGGGAAGAAAATGCGTTTTATGCGGCGGGGCATTGCTCGACACCATCATCAACTTTCACGAGCCGCTGCCAGAAGTGCCCCTCCAACTCGCTCATGAGCATGCTGCAAAAGCTGACCTCTGCCTGGTGCTTGGTTCGTCTCTCACTGTGACTCCCTCGAATGAGATACCTGAGGTAGTTGGCCGAGCAAAAGAATCGGATTTGGTCATCTGCAACCTCCAAAAAACACCATTGGACGAAGTCTGCAAACTGCGAGTTCATTCGGATGTTGACAGCATGATGCTACAGATCATGGAGAATCTTCAACTTTCCATTCCTCCGTTTGTTCTCCGCCGTCGGCTTCTTGTCGAAATAACATCCAGTAGCGATTCCAGACATGAGATAGGAGTGTCAGGCGTTGACATTGACACAACCCCAGTCTCATTTCTAAACTCAGTCAAATTGGAAAACAACAGGCGAACTATACGATCAGAGCCCTTTAATGTCCAATTCAGAGGTGATCTTGAGCCGGGTACTGGGTTCAATCTTGAGCTCGAGTTTATGGGACACTACAGAGAGCCAAATCTGCATCTGATTCATGAATACAACACCATTGAAGATAAAAATGCCTCTTATTCCCTGGAATACAGCCCTGAAACCGGATCTTGGAATACATCTCGGATATAAACCATTGAATCTACAAATACTTAGCGCTAGGCATGAGGAAGAAGGTGGTGTAATAATACTGAGATCATATTCTAGGGGGCTTGGCTTCTCTATACTCTACCATACTGCCAAACTTGGATTGTGTACTGTGCACTCCAAGTCCGTTTCCTACTCACTTACTTGAAAACCCTCCAAGCCCACTAGGATTATTTTGCCTATCCGTACGCATCCTCACATCACATAGACGCTAAAGTTTATTAACAGAGCCGAATACTAAACAATCCCACCACGGATCTGATTCTCTAACATTGATAGTCCATGGAAATTTATCATTCCGAAATAAACATTTCTGGCTCACTTTTTTTTGGATTGAAACCAAAAACTATGGCTAGTTTGGTAGTGTGCCTGTGGAATGATGGTGGCTGTGCTACTTTGCTCACTCTGACTACCTAACGAAAGGAGAGGCTCAGAGAAAAACCCCAAGAGACTATCTTTAGGTAAATAAATTCATTCGGGCATCATAATTGTTCATTTTAACCAGAAATACCGAGATATTTAGTCTTTTTACAGTGGCCCCATTCAGCATCGTGTTGAACTGACAATGGTTCAATAGTGTTAAAGCAGCGACCTTACAGTCGCCGCTTTGGAACATCGCGAACAGGCTAGTCCAAAAGCGTCACATCAAGCCTGAATCCTGGTTATACCGGAAACGGCAGGGATAGCTTCACAAGGTATATTAGAACTAGATTGGTCCCTCTAGATTGAAGAAATAATCGCGTCTCAATATTACACCTCCTAATTCACGTGTTACAACAAATAGTTGTGATGTAGGGTAGGTCTATGGATAATAGATGTTCCATCACCGAGAAATTCCCCCGCCAACAAACACGCTAATCCAATTGTGAAGCATCAGAGTCAACATGAGATTTAGCCTGATTGACATCATCGCTCTCTCAATCGCCTTGTCGGCCACCCATGTGTGACTCCGGTCTACAAGCCTGCTATGGCTGATGCCAACGTTATAAACTGGCTTTCGACTATTCCTTGCACCAAAGTAGATGGGGATTACGAGCACCTCGAACGACCCACGAAGCGAGCGCGACTGAACACAACCGACGATCGTTTGCCCACGCCCTCAGCATCCGCCGACGCCCAGGCTTGCGCTTGCCATGATGACAAGACCATGATGCCTACCTCGCCGGCAAAAAGACGTAGCAGCACTCAACCTGGACCTGGACCTGGCCCCAGGCCCGACGGCACCGAAGCGACACCTCAACTACAGAGATTAGCCATCATAGAGGCTAATCAGGAGGGCAGTATTTCGGCCAGATCATATGCATCCTCTTCCAAGTCTCCCGGACTTCATCTCCCACGAAGCAGCTTAAGCATGCAGAGTTGCAAGAAACAGGCTTTCGACAGGCCAATTTCTCGACCGCCCAAGCGCCGGCGTCCTTGATGGCCCTCCGAGAGGAACTGAAGGAGACCAATGATGGGTGGAAAATCTTCCCCAGCAGCCTCAAGGAAGAAGTAGGTGTCCGAGTTACTACCTGGCTATTAGTTGCTAACGGTATTTTTCCTTTCCAGCTCCAACAAGCTGGGATTCCTCGGTTTTTCTTTGACCATGACGACACCGAGCCGCATCCGTTCCGATACCCGTCTTTTAACCGAGTGCGTAACATTCTCGCTCAGGCCAATGATTGTTACAAAAACGGCGAGGGAGAATCATCGTGGAACATGGAGGTTCACGCACCACTACTCAAATTCGCTCTGAGAGAGGGCCCGGCTGCGAGCGACACGCTAGACTTTAGATACTGCCTTAACGCTGCCTTGATATCAGAATATAAACCCAAGGATGCGCCAAGCAAGATGGTTGACTTTTGTCTCGCGATTCAGCCAGGACAAGAGGACCAGCAACTCATTGATCAAGTTCGTCGTATTCGACCTGGCGAATCCATAAACCATACAGACTGGGGTCGCCTCAGCAAGCAGCCCATTGCTATATCCATCGAAACTAAGCGCTTTGGAGATCAATTTGACACTGCTGTACTCCAGATTGGTACTTGGCACTCATCGCAGTGGCGCAGCTTGCGCTGGGGCAACAGGCCTCTGTCCCATATCGAGTTTCTCCCAGCCATTATTATCCAAGGTCACGACTGGGAATTCATTGGCTCCGCTCCAGCCCCCGACGGCGTCACTACGTTATTTAACCCACCCTTGCAGATCGGAAACACGCGATCGGAGGAGGGGATTTACAAGCTCCTCATTTGCTTGCAGCAGCTGAAGCGTTGGGCCGAGGAGTCGTTTTGGCCAGCCTTTAGAGCTGATGTGCTGGGGTTTGAATTGCCCGCCGGCGAATCGGATGCAATAGCGGACGGTGATGATGGCTTATAATATTTTCTCCAAAACTGAGACATGATGACAATGACAAAATTAGCGATATTATGATATGAAAAATAGCATGTATAAGAGAGTAAGCACAATTTTACGTGCATTTATTTATATGTTATATGTTATAAATAATAATGAAATAATAGAGATCTGTTATTGGGTTGCTTCGATCTTTTTGCTTCGGGTTTAAAGAAAATCCAAAGAAAACCCAGAGAAAAAGACCTGGCGCATCGCGTCATCACACGCTGCTGGGAAGTTATACTGGCAGTAGGGGGTTTGTCGTCGCAAACACTGGAGGATGTCGATGTGAATATCCCTGAGGATGCCTTCGATGGCGGCAAATCCAGGGACCTCCTGTATCGCTATGAGACACCATTCTGCCAGGCTTTCGGTATCCTCTAAACTAATCCTGGCTACGCCATATGCATATCCCCGACCATTCTCGACTAGACGGCCATCCTGGTTCGGGTTTAGGTTTGTGGCTGCGAGGCCAGAGTCCTTTGGATTAATCTCGGCCCAGCCACAAAATCATTGGGCTGAGACATCGCGCACCTTTGAGTTTTGTGTTGTTTTGTCACCTGCTCACTGGACACTTTGGGCAGCGCTTCTTTTTAATAGCATTTAGCTTGGCTACATCCTGGCTTTTAACCCATTCCAGCTGTCATTGGGATGACTGGGGTTTTCTATATATGTGAGGCTTGGCCCCCGCATTAAGAAGACCAATTCTTAGTGTACATCTGGGGTAATTTCCTGTTTCTTAGCTGCGACATTACCGTAATTCAACGACCGAAGACTCGGAGGCGCAATCGCATCCCCTTTCCCACCTCCCGCCATGAGCTATACTCAGTCAATGTCGCCGGTAAACGGCGCAGGTCCCATACCAGTGCTAGTACGGTTCACTGGCCTCTCCAGTTTTTTTTCTCCGGCGGATACTTATGACTAGCGACAGGCTTCAGGATGGACGCTCCTCTCGATTTCTGCCGCGCTCATCGTTGCTTGGTTACACCTGCGCATAAATATTCAGAATAAGAGATTACAAGCTGGAGACATTTTTATGATTTTAGCCTGGTTTTCGGGATGCGCAACCGTCGGGCTGTGCGTGTATATGATGAAGCTGGGGGCAATGGGCAAACATGTCTCATCAAGCCTAAGGGGATTTCAGGGAAACCCCCAGGATATTCCACACATTTTTACAGTGAGTGAGGAATCTAAATTGTGACAACCAAGCCACTGACAGCGTGCCAGGTGTTTTGGTCGTTTAGTTTCCCCTTCATCATCACGCTTTACCTGTGCAAAGCCTCCCTTCTTTCCCTGTATCTGCAGATTTTCCCTAATTACATGGTAAAACGAAGGATATTTTTGTGGGTGACAGTCGGATTTATTACGGCTTCGTATATAGCAAGTGTTTTGTACAATTTCTTGGTTTGCCGACCACTCTACAGCATCTGGTTCGTACTAAATCCCTGTGATTCGCTGACCGGCCCCTGTTCAGCATGGCGCCATGTTCTAACACGACCTCGCAAAACAGGAATTATGAAGAAAGAATGAAGCATTGTCCTTCTAATAATTTTAAGGAATTCTTCAAGGTTACTTGGACGCTGCACATGGCGGGAGACGTTTTAGGTATGTATCAATGTGGAAATCCATGCTCCGACGCAATCCTGATCTAATCGATGCAGTATTCCTCCTTCCATGGCTCGTTATCCATCAACTAAATGTCCGAACATCAGTAAAAATTGGTGTATATTGTACTTTCCTTCTTGGAATTATAACTGTTATCTTCTCTATTCTCCGATTTGTCATGGTAATGTCGTCGGAACAGAAGGATTCTGTCCCAATTAGCACATACAGTAAGTCAATCTCGCCTCGTCTGTTGCAGTCGGCCACCAAATATCTAATCTTAAATGTGATATTAAGTGCTATGGTGTATTTTGGAGAGCACGCTTAGTATCATTATTGTGTGTTTGCCATCCTTGCGGCCGTACCTACGGAGTTCTTCGGAATCAGCACCGCTCAAGGGATCAGCAGACCTGCCAATAATGTCGCAGTCATACCCGACGACTACGGGATCAGAGGGACAGAATTCGGGCGGCGAGCTCTTGTCCAACACGGATGAATGTGCCGAGGTTTCCTGGGAGGAGAGGAAGAAGGTTTGCGGCAGTGAGGCTGGGATAGTATGATAGCCGTAGACTGTTCCGGCTTTTCTGGTCAGGAACTCCTATTGAAGCAATCCGAAATCGCTCGACAGGATCTTGAACTTTGCACTGCGCGCGTCGTTGCGTGGATCAAGCACGGCTGATGCCGTAGGCAGCGACACGCGCAACGGTCCACCGAGCCACCAACGAGAGCCAGAGATATAACTAAACAACCAACAGCGCTTTTGCAAAATCATCACCGCAACTCCAGCCAACGTCGAAAATCATTCAACAAAAAGTTGAAATGGCCCGGGAAGCAGGTGAATCTATGGATGCTCAAGTTCCGTCTCAAGGAGAGAATCTCTCCGAGAATCACCTTGAGCCCGCCAAGGACCAACCCGTGGACATGGAGGAGACAAGCGCCGCATACCGACCAGGTGGCTTCCACCCAGTGTACATTGGTGACATCTTCAACGAAAGATATGAAGTCCTTAATAAGATTGGTTACGGTGTGTACTCAACCGTCTGGTTGGTCAAGGATCTGCGCAACGAGTGAGTTTCGCATCTATCCCCACAGTGCTCAGCTATTAACAGGTTGCAGAGGAGATGTCGAGACCCGTTTCCGAGCACTCAAAGTCCTCAGTGCTGAATGCTATGGCTACGGGCATGATACATTCGAGAGAGAAATATTGATTCGTCTCCGAGAAGGAGATCGCAACGTACTAGGCTTCAAACACATTTGCCACCTTCTCGATGATTTCCAGCACCAAGGTCCCAATGGCACCCACGTGTGCCTGATTTTTGAGCTGATGGGCGAGACCTTGCGATTATTTGGTTGTGGGTTCCCTGAAGACCGTGTCCCCAAAATTATCATGCGAAGGTTCATGATTCAACTCATCGTGGCAGTAGAGTTCGCACACGATTGCCAGGTTATTCATACAGGTAGCTGCTTCTGTTGAGGCGTGGTGAACTATGGCTGACATGATGAACTTTCAGACATTAAACCAGACAACATCTTTGTCAGGATGCAAGATTATTCCCTGATCGAGTCTAGGTACCTGTTTGAGGTGCCTATTCCCAAGCAAAACAGAGAGGAAGAACAGTATACCGTCGTTCCGTCCCGGCCCCTCAGAGGGTTCTACTTTTCTGATGTCAGGAACATAGTAGACCTTGACGTTGTTTTAGGAGATTGGGGGGTGGCAAGTTGGTATACAAAGCACCTCACTGAGAATATCACACCCGTGGCCCTTCGATCTCCCGAAGTCCTCATCAGGGCTCCTTGGGATCACATGACTGACTGGCGGAACCTTGGGGCTGTTTTGCATGAGATCTTTCGTGCGATTCACTTTTTCAGTGGCAGGGTTCCTCCCGATGGTCACTACGAGCTCAGGCAACATCTGACCGAGATGGTGGAGCTCTTTGGACCCTTTCCAAAAGAACTTTTGGAGCGGGGTGATCAACAGACTGTGGCAGAAATGTTTAATGAAGAGGGACGCATCAAGGATTCAAAATATCTAGGTTTGGTGGATCTCGGCTCTGAAGAGATGAGCCCCGGGATCGATCAGCAAGGACGAGAGCTGTATGCGTCGTTTTTGCGGTTTCTGATGAAGATCAACCCTTTAGAGCGCCCATCAGCTGTGGAAATGTTACGTCATCCCTGGATAGATGCACTCCCCAAAGAGTAGAATGCAGGTCGGCATGGTGCTGTTGGCATTCAGCCTTGTCCTTGATTAATCATGGTAGTAACGGTAGAAAACCCATTTATAGCTCAAGGGGCAAAGGCAGCCTGCTCATCAACTCGAAATTATCTCATTAGAAGCATTTGAGACACTAGTGATCCAATACATTGTCTTATCTATAGGAAGTGGATGTAAGGTCTATTGCTGTCTTTCAATTTACAATATTACCTCAACCACATATCAAAGACAATCCTGGTCCACTGCTCAGGTATCCAATCACTTTTCTCCTTGTTGTCGCCAAGCCCCATCCATTCTTCAACATGATCAGTGGCATCAATGGTTCTTCTGTTTACTCGTTGTCCAATGATTTCCCGACAGAAGCCCACCACTCCCACGTATGCCACTTCTTACCCTTGCTGCTCACTGCAACCCCTACGGCTCCAGTGTTGCGCCTCAGGGAGTGTCCGGTAATCAAACCACTTCCTCCCTTGAACTTTTTAATAGCGTTAATGAGAAATGTTATTTGTTCATCCCCGTCGAATATCTGCAGAACAAGTCCAATGTGTATCGCATTAAAACTATCGTGCGGGGCATTGAGCCTCGCGTTACTCGTATCGAGATATCAGCGATCACAAATTCAGCCTTGAGAGTGCTCTTGTCGTTGATTAGCTCATAGCTAGCATCAACAAAACCTTACTCGGGCTCAAGGACTACCAACTGTTTACCATGTGTGTCGTCCCAGACCAGCTTTCTAAGGTCCTGGCCAACACAGCACCTGATGTCTGGGAATCTGGCTGTTGGGGACGTCTTGAAAAGTTTCAAAAAGACGTGAATTTGTGATTATGCCAAGAAATAGCTAAACTTAATTGCCTTTGGACGTTGAACATGCAAATCGGCCGTTCCGTTGCATGCTGGCCAAACAGAGAACGGTCTAAGCACTCAGCCCCATTTACGGCTGTGCAGTGCCATGCCGTGTTGGCATGGAGTGACGAAACTGGATTCGATTGCGTCCTGTGTATTCACTTCTCACGGGCCAATTTTTTCTTTTGGATCGATGCCTCGAAGCTGATGACACGATGCTTGAGACAATGCCACATACTATTGCCTTGACCGTCGTTACAAAACTTGAAGATCCAAATACCTCTACCTTAGGTTAGATTTGGTGTCAATATAGCCAATTACAATATAGCTGGTAGCAGGAGTGCTGATTGGTACCCTGGCGATATTTGGAACATGCTGGAGATGGATGGAATTTGCCGCGCTTGAAGCAAAATGAATCACAGCACTCATACATGTAAACGCAGAGCTAGCATCATCTTTCATACAACCAATTCTGTCTACAGAAAGGTAATTGAGCAAGAAAATAATAAAACTCGTTTTGTTTATGCAAAAAACGATATTGGTGGTGGTAGTCCCTCATTCTATCCCAGCATAAGTCTTGAGCTGATCCAAGTTGGTGGGCACCTTCCAAGCTCTCAATACCGCTGAAAAGTTTGCAAACCTCCAATTGAACTCATTCACCTTGGTCAATGCGACGATAAGCTCCTTGTGGATCTCGGTCAAGCTTGCAAACTCTGGCCGTTCCTTCGGAGGCTCGTTTTTGAAAGCCATCTGCAGTCCCATATTAGCCAGTATCAAGGTTGTTTCTCCCCGCGATGGCGGAATTGCTGTGACGATGGATTTCAACGCCTCCCCATTTTGTCCCTCTCCTAGGTTCGCCAGGGCCATTGCAGCGATGGAGGTCAGGTCCGGGTCTGCGAATGGAAACGGGATGTCCTCAAGGTTGCGTGGTTCGTATTCTTGGAGATGTGCCTGGTCAGTCAATTTCCGCAATACTTCGGTGACGTGTTCAGTTTCTGCGGCGCGCAGTTGGAGCAAGGCCACCGCGGCGGCAAAGCGGACGAACGCTGCATTCTCTGATTGGGTGAAGATGGATTGCAAACGTCGCACAGCGGGACCATCAGAAAGATCAGTCGTTGACCTGGCCTGGAGGGAGCCTAGAGAAACTAGAGACGTGGCTTGGATAATGACGTTCTTCTCGCAGTCGAGAAGCTCGAATAGGGCACTGTGTATTTTATCCGTGTCCTCAGGGAACCAGGCAAGGACAAAAGCGGCCTCCAGTCTGATTGCAGAAGAATCACTCTTCAGAAGGGCAATAATAGAGTCAATTTCCTTCTTTACTGCATCATAAGTTTGAAGCTCATCCATTGCACTTCTCACTTGTGCTTCTGGTTTTTGGTAGATCAGCGCCTGAAACTCGCGTTTTCTTCGCTCCGTGTCGGTGGGCGCGTCCTCTATCCATTTGGCTCTTTCCTCGCGCTGTTTTTCACAATAGCCTGGCTGTTGCAACTCGGCAACATCGTTTCGCCACTGCGTCGCATCAAGGCCACGCAGCCAGTAATGACTTGTATCGCCGACTGCCAAGTGGACAAGCAGCCGCACGATATTCTCGCGTTGGGGAGTATCTGGCGTATTTAGTAACTTGTACAAAAATGGTACCGCGGCGGCGGAGGCTGAATAGCGTGAGCCCTGGTGGTAGATTCCCGAATAAAGTTGGTTGTAGGCGGCTGTGCGTGTATCCTCATCTGGTGACTGAAGCCGTCGCAGTGTATCAGGTATGTCGGCAGCTGGACCATATGCGTGCTCGAGAACAGACCAATCAAGGCTGTCGATGCCAGCCAATGGATTTTGGGTTACCATGTTTACTGATAATTCCGATGTTTTGCGCTGCGATGTTTTGCGCTGCGATGTGTGGCATCGTCGCGCTAGATTCACACCGTGATTCTTATACGATCCTCGCGGCGCGGAAAAAACTTTTTTCCCTGCCGATAGCGTCCTAAGACCAGCGGCTGCCTGGTTCTTACGGAGTTGGCGTCATTTAATATTAGCGAGAATGGCTTTGGGTGGGGCAAAGATGTGGCATATTCTCGTTCTTATCCCCTTTGCGGTATTCATGAAGCACGCTCTCTGCTTTGTGATGGTTGCCTCGCCAGTGGGTCTGACGTCGCTCTACTTTGATGCGTTGGAAAGGAAGCCACATTTTTGATAATATACGCATCCCAGAGATGAGGGACATCTTCGGGAGGACATCACTACATGAGGTTGCAAAGGCGGAAAGTAGCCAAGACATAATAAACTTATTGGCAGAGAATGACGCCGAAATCGACTGCAAGGACGAATCTTTTGAAAGAACACCCTTGCACATCGCCGCATACCACGGGCGAGCGAAAATCTGCAAAATTTAACTAGCCATAGTGCAGACATCGATTCCCCCATGGCTTTGACTAGGAGAACTCCTCTGCTCAGCGCCATTGTGTACAATCATTTATCAACTGTTAAGGCGGTGCCAGGGCTGGGTGCGAGGATATGGAAATACTCTGCAATAACCTGCAGAGCCCCAACCGAAATGCAGGCATCAGTTAGGCCAATGTGTAAAAGTGTGGCTTAAACTGAGTTTCAGATATACAATTAAGCTCCAAACTCAATTCATGATCAACACCTTTTCTGCTTGGATTCGACCATCCTTGGTCACCATCCTGTGGGGTGAGTACACTCCACAGTTTGAGTGGGGTCAGCAGCCATCATGTACTCGCTTCACAACTTGATGGAACAGGACATTACCAAATCACAAACCCTGAAGATATGACATGAATGACGAAATTGGTTTGCCACTATATCTGCCGGGTTAAAATCAACATTGGGGCAATTTGCGTGCTATTTAACCCCATTTCGCCGATTTGTGCACTAAAAAAACATCAGACCACTACTAGAACTACAGGGCATACCGCGTCAACCTTGTCGTTTACACTTGTGCTGAATATTTGGGAAATTGAGCCATCGACAGGAAAGCGATTTATGAATTGATTGTGAGATATGTTAGAGTGTCAGACTAGAGAAAGGGACTTCATCTTAAGGGAAACGCATATCAAGAAGAACATTGTGAATGTTGCATAGGGGCACGGAGGTAATCCTGCTTAACGAAATTAGGTGAAGACATCCGATCCGGAAAAAATTGATGAAACGTGGCATTGCATCCCAGTCCACGTACGGTTGGTCCCCGCCGAAATCTGATAACATGGGTCTAGTTGCGCTATTAAACGAGCATCTCTGGCTTGGTGCGCGTTTTCCCACTTTTAACTCGGTCCACAGACGGATTATTGGAAAAGATTCGAAGACAAGAGTTATCCAGCAAAATGACAACCATCGATGCGGATCCGACCCCAGCTCCAGATGTTTGAATCCCCTCCCCACTTCGCTTCTAAGATATGGCTAAGAGTATGTTTAGGTCACAAATGAACTTGACTCCTCGGTTGGTGATGCACCTGACTCTCTCGCTCCTCAGGTGATACTGGATGGGTAGCCTAATGCTGTGTTTCCAGGATGCAGAAACTTTGACAGATAGTTTAACAAGCTCTATACTCGATTACCGAAAGGAGAATGGTAGAACGTATCATAGCTACAAAGATGGAAGTCAGTGTCTGGTGATACCCGGGCGTCTCTGGGACCTGCACTAATCATCTTCTCTGGCAGAATATAATCTTCCCAATGACAAAGAAGAGAATGAGAGGCTAGGTATAACTACACACCCTGACATATCCAATGGAAAACTTTCTCAAACTATTTCAGACCTACAGCATAATCTGTTCCTTATAAGTTTTGATAACAAGCTTGGTCTGTCGCCTCCAAACCTACCCGGCTCCAACCTCAAACGCGTCCTCGACCTGGGCTGCGGAACAGGTAACTGGGCGGTCGATTTTGGAGACGAGCATCCAAAGTCCGAGGTAGAATACGGTACCTCCAAACTTTGATTTGGAGCTGATGCCAAATTGACAGATTTTTGGGATCGATCTTTCTCCCATCCAACCAAGCTTGTGAGAATGGCTGAATGTTTTTTCTTATGATTGGAATTAATATCTGGCTAGTATTCCGCCAAATGTCCGGTTCTTTATTGACGATATCGATGAGGATTGGGATTATTCCAAGCCATTTGATTACATCCACAGCAGAATGATGAATTTCAGCATCGGAAACTGGGTTGACTACCTAAGGAAGATTTTCGAGTAACTTCCTGCCAATCTCCAATTACTTTTTCGTGTCGGTTCTGATTAATTCAGGAACCTTTCCCCTGGCGGTTACGTTGAGCTACAAGAGATGGATGGCTTCTATCGGTCTGACGACGGATCTCTCCAGAAGGATCATGCCGTATCCAAGTGGTGCAACCTTGTTGGCCAAGCAGCAGCCAAATTGGGCAGATCATTTCAACAAACGGAAAAATTGAAAGACATTTTGGCCGAGGTTGGATTTACAGACGTCGTTGAAACCTATTACAAATGGCCGACCAACACCTGGCCCGAGGATAAGAAGTACAAAGAGATTGGGGTATGGAATAATGAGAACGCCAGTCGTGTTCTCGAGTCAGTCAGTCTGGCCCCGTTCACAAGATGTCTGGGTTGGTCCGTTGAAGATGTTCATACTTTTCTGGCGGACGTGAGAAAGGACTTGAATGACCCAAGCATTCATGCTTACTCGCGAATGTATGTTTTTTTCAGTATTGTTATCCCAGTTGTGCTAACAATGAAGCAGCTGCTCTGTTTATGGAAGGAAGCCCGAGGTTTAGGGGACGCGCGAATTAGGGATACGCATGTGGAAATTGTCTGGTTGCTTGGACGAGATGCGTCCAGCACCAATCCTTCTCTATGCAGTGTCCAGTGATAATTCAAATAGAGTTTATGCAATGGCTATTCCTTGTGTCTTTCGAAATGTGGCGGCTGAACCGAATATGCTTCCATGTACAGATGCAGAAAATGCTTCTCCCTTTGCGATTGGACGTTTGAGTATTGAAAGATGTGTTGGTGGGAGTAGAGACCTCACCTCGGGGTTCAGCGCCATCAGCCTCCGCATTGAAGACCAAATCTCTCGGAATAGGTATAGCATTTGAAGAAAAGGGACATCATGGTTCGGGTTTGAGTGTACCCATTACAATGCAAGTCGCAACCTTAAGCTAGACCAAACAGTTTAGTTTGTGATGGCCTTGGTAACTCTTGCAAAAACCTTGATGAAGAGATCTGGCAGCTGACTCAAAGTTGATAAAGATTCCACCCGGTGCCCAGTCAAAGCTGGCATTCCTCGACTTGCAGTCGACACAGCAGATCCCCAAAGCTGCATCATCTATCTACCTTACAAAGGCGACGTCAAGGACACCCGAACATTCAGCTACACCCACGATAGCGTACAGCACTGCCGGAATTTCAACCAAACACAGTCTTTCCACCACCGTTCAACTGGAACACGAAGGACAACGCAGTCAGGAACCAGAACCGACTTTTTCTGTCTCCCCCTCTTTTTTTGCCGCCAGCTCTCCCGCCGCCTCACCCCCATCTCTTACTTTTGTTGCAAAATTCAAACAATAATGACAGCCAAGGACGCAAAAATCTTTCTCTATTGCATGGTCGGCTTTGGTGGAATTGTAGCAGTCGGCATGTTCATAGCCATCATCTCTTTCATTGATTGGGCCGCCTGCATCAAATCAGACCTCACCGTGAGACAAATCTTCGGTTGCTGCATCCCAAAGCGGAAGCCCGAGTCCTCGCAAGAGCCTGTGCTTCTGGATGTTGAGGAGGGGCTGCGCTTGGAATTGTCTCTCTTGGAGCTGAAGGTGGCGGCGCTGAG
This sequence comes from Calonectria crousiana, assembly GCA_013406985.1. NCBI lineage: Eukaryota > Fungi > Ascomycota > Sordariomycetes > Hypocreales > Nectriaceae > Calonectria > Calonectria crousiana. Next base: position 785,242 of record VTGD01000005.1, on the reverse strand, counting down.
CAAGGAACTGGCAGATTCGGAATTATTGAACAAGTTTTTCATGGAAGTTGGACAGAGAGCTGTCTCCCGTCTCCCGGCTGAGGATCAAGACAAGTTGAAGGACGAGGTTCGACGTCTTATGCCTGAGCTAGCAAGAGATCATTGCAAGGCGCTATAGCCTCTTGCTGGGCACTAGTTAGTTTGAACGCTAGGTATATGCAAATCATCAATTTCCTCTGTCAACCAACAGCCTATAGCTACCAGTGCGGGCAATTCATGCAACATTGTTGACTCAAAAATCTCATATCTCAACCTCACTGTCCGCAAAACCAGCGTTTGAGCCACCTAGCCATATTGTTGCAGAAATTGTGCTGCGCCTTGGTTCATCTCCAGACTCCACCAGATTAGATATATCCAATTCCCATGCCGAGCATAGCTTCAACCATGATACTTTGCACTTCTCAGTTGTTGTGAACTCCGTCACTCTTCTCACAAATGGAATTTTCATATTATGTCGTGTTCTTGACTGCGAGATTGCTTTTCGATTTGAAATTCAGGATCAATAGGAAGGATAAGGGTCATTTCGTATCATATCGGTTAATTCTTTTAAAGCTGGAAATTTACATAACCGAACGTAACCTGCTGACAGCCGGCCGAGCTGAAACTCCAGTGGAGAACTCCATACAACGACTGAAAGCTCCCTAGGTGCCTCGACAAGGTGTAAATTTACTGTAAGCAAAGATTCAAATTAGTGCCTGATCAACAATCTGTTGGCCCAGTTCTGAGTGGGAACCCTTACACAGTGCTATCAAGAGTACTAGTATTAGCAAACTAGCTCGATGATAAGTTATTCCATTATCAAATCATAAGACTTACGCCGAAAATCTTCTGAAAACATGATATATATTAGCAAATTGAATCGATGACATAGCGGCTCATCACAAGATGATACTTACAACAAACAAGGGGTTGGTCTATAAACGACATTACCATTAGCAAACTAAGTCACCAATCCAATCTCTTCGAGATACTTACGCAGGAAGGCTAGGCTCGTAAATTAGCTACCATGGTCCAAGGTCAAAAGTGGTCACATCAGGTGATACTCACATCGCGTTGTTGCAAGTTCGCAGCCGGCTTCTCCAAAGCTGGAGCAGCCACAGCCGTTCCAGCAACGGTAGCAAGGGTAGCGAGGACGACAGAAAACTTCATTTTGGCAAGAGCTTGTAAAAATTAATGACAGGATGTTTAATAAGGTAATGAATGTATACAGAGGAAGATGATGAGTTTTCACAAACCCAACATGCCAAGGAATCTCAAGCTATATTTATTCTACCCACAGCTATCTACACATGCCATGCTACAGATAAGGAAATTAGTAAAATGAGCTATAAACAAGGTTATTTACTGAGGGACCAAGGAAGATGATTGCTATAGTGAGGAAGAGAAAAGAGAAGGTGGATGTAACAAAGAAAACCAAGATGAATCTTACGTGAAGTCCCTCGCGCCAATGGAATGGACGAATCAGATGGCCGATCCCTGATGAGGTAATCTGAACAGTGCATCCAAACATATTTTGCGGGTACGCTGTCATGGCATCATCGGTTTCCGAGAACCGAAAAAAGATGTTTTTCGGGGAGTTAAATTTTGCAGCTTTGATTAGCATCATCGATTTTTCACTTTTCCGCACGGTTAGAAGTCAGTGGCTTTGGCCTCGATGAATAGGGTTGGTCGGATCTTTCAAATCCCATTCGCTAGATTTCGCGAACAAAGCTTTGTTTTTACTTGTCCCCACCACGAGTCCCCACCGGCCTCTGCAATTTATGGAGCCTTGAAAACTTTAGATGTTACCCTGAAGCATCCAGAAATGCCAGGATATGGCAAGAGTCTGAAGAGGTAAGAGTCTTGATGAAGAAGGAGATATTCAGCTAGTGAGTGAAATGTTTTAGTCGGAATTGAGACCAATCAACGACATGAGAACCGGGATGACAGTCTTCTTTTTTTCCGCGGATTTCAACCTAAATTGGCACTAAAATGTGGACCCATGGGACCATTAAAGCGAAATTAAATTGTCTAATATCAGCTCGGTCAGGCCATCATTGAATAACCCGCAGGGTTTTGGAACGGTCCACTCGGCTATCGCGTTATTAGAGTCGGGGAGGCGTGCTAGAGCCCTTATTCTCAAAAAGTCTTGTTCACGGCAACCAAGCACGTGATGAGTGTCATTGCTAACGAGCATAAACGTTATAATCAAGAACCCACCATTGCAGAAGAGACATTGTTGAAGCTGGTTGATGGCTGAATGGCTAGCGCAAGTCCATCAAGTAAGCAAGCTTCATGGAGTTATAACACCGGTTTAACCTCTCTTTTATTCATAGAAAAACAAGGCTCCTTCAATTCTCAATTCAACAGCTTGATGTGACTAATCCGCGCATTTTGACGGGGATTTATTTCTATATTGCTAAGCGGTTAGCTCGTAACGACACTGGCGAGATCCGAAGCGTCTGGATGGCGCGACTGTGGGAGGATCGGCACAGCCCTAGTCGGGCGGGACGTGACCCTTGATCCTCCGAGAGCAGGCAGAAGTGGTGAGTTTCAGAAATTACTGTGGATCCCTCGTTCTATGCCTTATATTTGCCAGTATACCCTCCTCGCTGCCACTAATGGTGATCGTCTTGGTCACAAAGTGGTTTTCTCAAACTTGAGATGATGATGGATCACCATGTGCGCACTCATCCGAAACACTCAATCTCGCTTTGGTAGGCAATCTGTCAAAACAGCGGGATAGCTTTTGGCCTGTTGGTTGGTTGGTTGGCAGCCGAATTTCGCTAGGCCATAGCGCTCTGTCTGCCTGATTTTGCACCCAACAACGAAGACTGTGCTTTCAGCTGCGCCTCGAAATGGCTTCCATTTAAAAGAGAAAAGCCCGAAATTTTGCTCTTCTCCTTAAATCATTCGGTAGTCTTCGCCTGATGCACCAAAATCTTCAACCATCATTGACTTCATCGTAATTCTGACCAGTGTGCCGGTCTCAACACTCACCAACTGACCGCCATGGATGTTTCTACCCAAAGAACCAATGCTTTGAAATGGATCAAGCCAGCCATCAAATCCACAATGGCTATTATGGAGTCTTTAGCCACTGAGGATTGTACGAATTTGCCCGAGATTCACATTCAGGCAGTCGCGACCACCAGCGTGCTGCAGCGAACGCTAAATCGGCTGGCTGGCTGTCGGGAAATTGGCGCGTTCCCCGACAATTTCCTGACCCAAACTAAAAGGTGTTCAGAGGATCTAAAGGAGTTTGCGATACAGCTCGGTGGTTCGCCGTCTCCAGCGTCAAACAGCCGCGCCCGGGATGCATCGCAACGGCGCGCAAGAGAGATGGACCTGAAAGATCTAGAAAAGAACACTGAGTCCATGGCAACTCATGCAGAATGTTTGACCGGATGGTTACAATCAACACTAAGGTCAACCCCTGTTTAGCTTTCTATTCTATTCTGTGAAATCACTGACATGATCCAGCGACCCGCTCCCAAGTCTAGCCGATCAGATTCTTGAAATTGCACGAGTATTCCGCGGAGCCCGCCAGTGGGATGGGGTCGTAAGACCGGTACCGGTTCGAAACGCAGCCATTGAGGCCCTGAATGCGCAATTTGAGCAAGAGCTGGGAGCGACGAACGTGCCAATGTAAGGCAACTTGAGACCTATAGTAGAATGGACCAAAAGACGTAGCCTGACATGATCGAGCGTGTGGAAACTATCTACAAATGTACAGGCAGCGTACCAGCAATGACGAGGGAAATTTGGAAAGAGCACAGCTGAGTTGTGAAAGCAGCGTGTTTGCTACCGATTTACATCTAACTTCCCTCCCGATCAGGTTGCTTTAGTCGCAGCTGTATAGATATTGGTTTGGAAGAGTGGGGTCAAACCTCAAAGAGATTGATAGAGCTCTAGCTATCCTACCCTATGCTCGCCTTGTAAAAGCTGACGAAGTACCAAGATAGTCGTGTAACCTGTGGGATTTCTCCATGTCGGGTAGTCCGAAGTACTAGAATAGCTATGTGATTGAATATGAAACCAAATCCTACAAGTTAGCATCCACAACCTCACAGCGAGGTTTGCCATTGGCAAGGAATATCCACTCCGCCCTCTCGAGTGCGGTCACCCCCGCTTTTGGACCTTGTACCATCGGCATTTTGTTGTCGATTATATCGTGGCTTTCAATAGTCGCTACGACTAGCTAGCGACACTAAAGGACAACAAGCTGAGATTGGTGTGACACCCACCTTGGCGCACGGCTCAGCCAGCCACCGCAAGCAATTCCCTCATTCTTGTCCAAACCAAATCGTGCTCGAGGATGTCTCCTTCACTATATAATTATGTCGCTATCCCCAGTGACAAGCTGCGACGTTTGATTTCCCTCGCGAGAAATTTTCACAAGGATCTGCACGTAACACACAACATCATTCTTTTCTTGATTTTGCCCAGAGCGCTGTGACGCCTGTAATTTCGACGCTATGAGCTTTGATTTCGACAAAGCCGTGGCTGATGCCAAAGCGCGGAATGATGTGCAAACCGTGTTTTTCATCAACTTTTCCGGACCTCTTGAAGGTGAGGCGCTACAGCAACAGCAAAACCTCCTAGACTCGATTCAGACGTGGCAAGCCTGGGCAGCAGCCCAAAGCGAAGCCAAACTCGAACAGCAGGTGGATGCCAACAAGCTGCCTAGTGACCCACAAGGCCAATTCAACAGGAGTACCTACAGAGCCAAAGTACTCGACTTTCTTTTCCGCTCTGCAACTTGGTTTGCGACTGCATTTGAAGGAGGGATGTCGAAGCACATTGAGGCTAAGAAGGTGGATTTCCACTCCGAGATTTTCCAATCAGTGCTCGAGGGCTTCTCAATCCCGGTATCAGCCTTTGCCGAGCTCGAAAGCGTGATGGGCCAAATTGCCACCAACATCAACGAGTCAACTCAAGCGGGCTCGCGGCCATTGTTATGCTGGATCATGATGACCAAGTACGAGTACGAACCCCTCGTCCAAATTGTTCGGCCGAGTAAGTTCAACAGGTCTTGTTCTCAACTTAACGCACCGCTAATATTTTACCAAACAGCCATTCGTCTGATTCAATTCGAAGCCAACCAGCAAGCACGCAAATACGCGGCAAACAAGGAATCCACCGAGCCGGTTTCCTTCGACTTCGACTTCATGCAAACTGACGCAACTTTTCAAAATGAGATTTTCTCCCAAGTTCGCGCTGAAATGCCGCAGAACATAATTGATTTGGGGAATGACATTGTTCAGAGCTCGTCCACAAACATCAACATACCTATCTAAGACTTTACTTTGACAATTTCTAATTCATGAATTAAAGTTGATCCCGGTAGCAAGGCCTTTGATCTTCGTTTAACTGACGGCACTGAAGTTTTGTCCAACCGGGCCAGTTCATTTTCCCAGTGTGAGCTTCTGAATTGCACATTTTCGCTTCGTTTCATATTACCGGCACTTCTGATCGTTCAAGCCCACTCTTTATCCAGAGAACTAAGAGAGATATCAAATGCACTTGGATTCACTCCATGGCGAAACCTTTACCTGGCTTTGTGATTCGCCCTGCATGCTTCTTGCGATCCATCTTATCCAAGTATGAAACACGTGTCAGACATCAAACTAAGGGAAGCCGAGTCTCCGCCGTAGAGGCATTGTTTCAATCAGCATTGTTTCAATCAAGTTGGTACTGCCACGCTCCAATTCATATAAACTGATATTTACCATGACTACCGTCGAAATCCTCAGGCCAAATAAAACCTATGATTATGTCGTCGTTGGCGGCGGTACCGCAGGCTACATCTCGATTCGGCCTCTTGAGTGTGGCCTGCGCAAATATTGGGAAACTGACACTCATGGCTGGACTTCGACGATATAGGGAGGCTTATTGACAAGCTGCGAGTCACGGTCAACTTCATCCAGCTTCGAGGCTATCGCAACAGCGCCAACATGGCTGACATCCACCCACTTCTGCGTGGGGAAGGAAAAAAGACACAATTTAACCATCCTCACCAGCGCCTGGGCCCACCGCATCAACTTTGTCAATGGCGTTGCTGCCTGCGTTGCTGCCTGCGTCACTCTACCGCTCAAGTCGGGCCGTCGGGTCGCGGAAATGTCCGCCACGGAGATGATACTCTGCGCGGACGCCTTGCATTGCCCGAGACCGCTTATCCTTTCAAAGGTCGGACTGCGCGACCAACTCAAGCGCTTCGGCATCCTCGTGGTCTCCGACTTGCCGGGAGTGGGCGAAAACCTCATGGGCCACACCGAGACGGTCATAGTGTGGAAACTGAAGGTGCCGGTGCCACTCAAGTCCGACAATCTCTCGGATACGTGCTTCTCCCCGCGCCGCGAGCCCGAAAATGCGCACGGTAATAATTGCGACACTATAGGCGCCATGTTCCGCATCATCGGGCTCGGCTTCGGCGCCAGCACGGCCCGCTACGGGAACCATGCGCCTGCGAACGACCGCTGGCTAATCGCGAACATGCCGAGGGCCGCGTCTCGCTGCGGTCGGCCAATAACTTTCGGTACCTAACGGACCCCGAAAACTACGGTCTAAAAGCGATGCTGTGTGAGCTCCGAGCCGGCCGCAAGCTCTCGGCCACGGCGCCGTCGAAACACCCCATCAAGCGAGAGCTTACTATACGCGCACAACGCAAGGCACCGTATTCCACCCGTGCGAAACAATCGAGACCGGAGACGCGGTCAATGATGGCATGGACACGGTCCGCGGAGTCCAGGGGCTGCGCGCCGTCGGTGCCAGCCTCTTCCCGCTGATCCCGTTCATCAACCCGATGCTCACTGTGTATGTCGTCGCCGATAAAGGCACCGAAATTATCATCAACTATTAAGCTTTGGCCAATCTGTTGCCGCGCATCTGACGATGAATTTTGTGTTTAGCCTATGACCGCAGCTGAAAAGTACGAGGGGAGCTACAACAGGGAATGAGCAGGTGTTGAAACTGCTCTGAACTTGTCGCCCTCGACGTTGTTGACTTCGATCATGAGGTTGCCCTCCAGGAGAGTTCCGATGCCGCTCTCGTCCAAACGCTTGAAAGCATTGGTCATCTCCGCAGTCGGCATACAAATATCTGAGACAGAATGCGAAAGGGTCTAATTCTTTTTTTTTTTTTTTTCCAAAAAAAAAAAACACTACTCGTAATCATTTTTATCGCAAATTAGCGAATGCGTCAAGCAGATCGTTTCATCAAGTAGACTTAGATAATGACCTTGGGCCAGACCCTAGTCACTCCTAAAAGGCGTAGTCGGTGCGAGATCTCACAGTACAAGCTCGTTACTTTGCCGCGCTGCGCAGTACGTTCACTAATCAGCACCATGTATCACCCACAACCGGTACATCTGTCAGCCAGCTCTTACATACACACAATGTATGAATCCAACTGATTGTAGCAACCGGCAGTGCCCATTGATCAGAGGCAGCTAGTCCATCTCTGGGTAAGCTTTATACAGGGATGAGAGATGCGTGACCCTTGCTGACTTGCCTAACATGGTCAGAATGCGAGGTGACTGGCATATCAAGCTCCTATTGGCTCACCTTACATGCGTGGCTCCCCCCTCACACAACCATCCATCATCTTGTTTAGGTATAGTGCGGGAAGGTGAGTGCCAGCCTCACAGTAGGGTAGCTGGCATGTGAATTACACAATGATAACGGTACAAATGATACAACTGTCGGTTGCAATGCAGATATGGCCTTGGTTGGCCATGATGCCGCAGTGGCTCCATTTCGCGGCATTTTCAAGCCCAGCATCATCGAAGACGATGCTGATACCCCGCAAACTCGGCTTTTTCTATCAAGGTGGCGAGTATCACGATGGACAGTGAGGCTTGCTCGGCAGGCTTAAGCATGACCGTGTTATCTGTAGGCTACAGCCAGAGCAGGGCTCAGTTTCCAAGTTGCCAGTTCAAGGGACTGGATTCAAGGGATCATCTGGCGGCATACGCCAATGGGTTCTCAGTTGGTATACGGAAACCTTTTTTTTCCGTAGTAGTGGCTTGAGGTGAAGCAACATCATTTCGAAGGCAAGGACTAGAGCCTGTAGCGGATGTACAGACGTTGGGCAAAAGCCTTGTCTGCGAACCCAGCCCAGTACCGAAAAACACATATCAACTCGCTGACATCGCCAGTTCACGTGGAGTAGGAGAGGTTATCGGAATGACGTAACACGGGTGCCCCCACTGTAGATTTCCCGCAACATGATCTAGATTCCCGAATCTTAGGTTCAGCTACGGGTAGATGCCGTTGTGGTGTAGGGATTACATTGATGAGATGTAAAATTGATAAAATCAATGATGAATGATTGACTAAGGGTTTATATAACAACAAAAATACATTTCAGTAGCTTGCACAAAATGATCTCATGCCAAATATCTGATACTATAATCTCGTCTCAATATGCCTGTTCTCAACTCGCCAACCCTGGTCCTTGCTCATACAAAACTTGGGAACCCATCGGCCACTTCCTTGCTCGCCCACTCCCGGTAGTTGTTCAGGCCTCCAAAATAAAACTTGGTGCTTGCGCGCCCCTTGACATTCTGCCCAAAGATCCAGGTGGCGGTCGTCTTGAACAGCGACGTCTCCACGAGCTGATTGCACGTGTCATCCCATTGCTTCTCGGCCTTGGCCATGACCTCGAGCACGCGGCGGTCCTTCTTCTCGGCGTGCATGATGCACTCCGTGATGAAGTCGATTTCGGACTCGATCACCACGGGGAAGTTGGCAAACGCGCCCTGCGGGCCCGAGACGAGGAACATGTTGGGGAAGCCCGAGCATGCGACAGCGCCGCACGCCGTTGCGCCCGACTTCCAATGCTCCTGGATCGACTTGCCTTGGCGGCCAGTGATGTGGATGCGCAAGTAGTTGCCATCAATGGCGTCAAAGCCGGTGGCAAGGATCAACACGTCGAGAGGGTGCACCGTGCCGTCTTCGTTAGCCATCTTGATGCCCTCGGGCACGATGGCGTCTATAGGCGTCTCTCGGAGATCAACAATGTCTACATTGTCGCGATTGAAGATTTCGTAATACCCCGAGTCACAAAGAGGCCGTCGCGCGTACAGATCGTTGGGCTTCAGCGCCTTTGCCTTCCGTGAATCTTTCACAATCTCGTCGATCTTGCCGCGAATAAAGTTGCACGCCTCCTCGTTGGCTTCGAGGTTTGTTGTCAAGTCGCCAAAGGCGCTGAACATGAAGCGGAACCCGTTGCCCTGGTCCCACACCTCCTGGAACGCTTTCTGGCGCTCCTCGGGCGTCGCGTCCATGGTCTTTCGCGTCACCTCTGCCACGCCAAATGCGGTTGACGAAGCCCACACGTCTTCCCATATTTTGTCGTAGTTCTTGTTGATTTTTTCGCGGTAGCCTTCGGGAATTGTGCCCTGGCCGCTGGGGACCGAGTATTGGGGGTGTCGCTGGAAGGACACCAAACGACCGACCTCAGGCGCAACCGCCGTCATGACTTGAACGCCCGTGGATCCGTTCCCGATGATGCCGACTGCCCGGTCCTGGAGCTTGATATTTTGATCCCACTTGGCCGTGTGGATTATGTCGCCCTTGAAAGATGCAATGCCGGGAATATCAGGGTAGTTGGGCTTAGCAAGAAGGCCCAGGCAGGTTACCAGGTAACGGGCGTGAATCACCAGGTCTCCCGAGCAAGAGACAACCCAGTGTCCTTTGCTGTCGTCCCAGGCGGCCGACTGCATCTCGGTGTTGAAGCGCATATACTTGCGGAGGTCATGTCGCTTGACAACGTGTTGCAGATACTCGAGAATTTCGGGCTGGTAGACGTAGTGCCGCGACCACGGGTAGGAGCGAAGATCTTCCTTGTCCCAGGAGTAGCGGTACAGATAGGTTTCAGTATCGCTCATGGCACCTGGGTAGGTGTTCCAGTACCAGGTGCCGCCGACGTCGCCGGCCATGTCAATGCATTGAACCTTGAGGCCGGCGCGGGTAAGCTTATAGGTGGAGTATATGCCAGCCACGCCCGCGCCAACAACCAGTGCGTCGACTTCGAGGGCGGATGGAACTGACCCCATATTGATGCGTCAATCTGGTTTATGAATGGATGATGAGGTTTCGAATGCGGGGTTTGCAAAGCAGTGCTTTGGCACAGGCAGTGGGCTACGGGAATGGGCGTCTTGGATTATCTATATGACGGAGGCGTCCAAGCTAAGAGCTCGGCAATTAATAAATCCGGCTGCTTGCATCGCCGAGGCGGCAGCTGTTGCATATCTCTCCCTGGCCATTCGCTTCGAGGTCAAGACGAGAAAACAGACGTGCAGCGGCGCCTGACGTGCCCGATAATGGGTAATGACTGCCGTGATTAACAAATGGCTTCAGAGTGATCCACTCCACCCTCCAATACAAGATCCCCCCTCACTATGGCGGGTGATCAAGTTGCCGTACTGAGATTCTCACCGCGGGGAAGCCCACATCGACACTCGCGTCATGGCCTAATTGGGTAATGAGGCGGTCTTGGCTGGGTCACACCATTTGGTCAACTGATAGGTTGGGGCGAACCAATCACAGCACAGATTTTGGTCGGTGCCGTCTTTTTGATCAATCGTCCTTGTTTTCGCCAAGGCAGATCCGATAGCCCCCTAAAAGTTGGCGAACTGTTGAGGATTTCATTCACATTAACTATACATAGCCATTTACAATCGCCACCTCTCTCATCGTCTGTCCTCTGTTCCGTTAGCCTTAGCTTGCGCGTCAATACTCCCACTAGGTAAAGGGCAGCTATTGCGGCAACACGTCAGTAGACCAGGCAGAACTGAAGTAACTTGAGATCATTGATGCGAAAGCCCGCGGTCGCACTGGCAAGGATGCAAAATTTCAAATTGTGGAGGAATTCGGGGTAATAACTTTGCCAACACACGTGGGTCAATCTGCTTTGGAGATCAAGTTGTAAAGTAATAACCAATTGTATGTCGTAACAATTGTAACCGCTGGCAGCTTATTGAAGATAAAAACGAACTGCCCAGTTGTCACTTTCACCCTTGCGTCGATTGTTTTCGGATACGAATTTTCACACGAAGCAATGCAATATTAATAATTTTAACAAAAAAGAGCTAGCGTTAAATCTGATAGAACGCAGGCGGCTAGCTAGATGTGTAGAGTCTTTTGCTCCCATCAGCGCTGAAGACCTCGATAAAAGGCGCCTCGCTTGACAATACAAGCCTGACGCTTGGATTTTTCGAGGTGTTCGTGTGCCACAGACATCCATTTGAGCTGTTGTAGGTGCAGAAATTACCATCTCCCTGGAGCTGCAAGGACTCACCAACACCGTCTCCAATTGCACCGGCAGCTGACCAGACGCTTCGGTCGCCCCTGTAAACGCAGAAATTACCGTCTCGCTGGAAAATGAATGAAACACCGTTGTCGAATCTCAAAAACGGATCATTCGAAGGATATACTATGAAAGTAGAAAAGGTGCAGGAGTAGCCTAGATCATGGCGGTTAGCGAGGCCTTGTAAATTTGTGCTAGGGCTTGACTCACGCATGGGGTTCACCCCTCGAAAATCGATCTTCTTGTCCACTTCCTTGATGACCTCCTTGGTGACAGGAACTTCCTTGATGACTTCCTTGATGACCTCCTTCGTGACAGGAACTTCCTTGATAACCTCAGTCTGGAAGTTTGCAAGTTGTGGTTGGTCAGTGAGCGAGCATGCGTTACCCTCCAGCGCCACAGCTGCTCTCACTGGGCCTCTTTCTACGCTCTGATAGAAGATGACAGCTGTTTTCAGGACACCAACCCAAGGGTCTTGACCCATGTTACTGGTATTGAGATAGGCACGACGGCAAGGCTCTTCACTCCTCGTTGCGTTGTAGTCCTTGCCGATTTGGACCTCGATATCCTTGAGATGGGCATCATCATTAAACACCTTGCCACCGTAAACGGCAGTAATAACAGACCATGACTCCTGCGACCACTGCCGGGGTTTAACCACCGTGTGCTCGGACTTTGCCGTGATTTCGATGGAGTCAGTCGAGACCTTGTCATGTTTGCCAGTGCAGATTCGCATCGGACCATTGCCGTACTGGTAGATGATTGACAAACTCTTGGCAAAGGAAGAGTGCATACTTTTGTAGGCCACACTCCGAGCCAGATTGCCAATCTCGTTGTGCGGAATTGTGAGTCTGGTGTGATCGTGGACGCGATCTCGAAGGGTCTGAGTAACATCCTGGATGCCGCACACGGCTGCGAGGATGTTGAGAGTGTTGTCAGGCTCGGTGAAGAAACCGGAATCGTCCTTGGGGGCTGGCGGAAGAGCGGATGCGGCCGCTGCTGTGGTATCTCTCGCTACCGAATCTTCTGCCGCATTTTTAATCTTCGTTGGCAACGCTTGGGACCAAAACTCGGGTGCAATCATGGTGCCCAGATCAATCTGGGTGCCTGCTGGAGCTTTGGATTCTTCCTTGGCGCCTACTGCAGCTTTGGATTCGTCCGATGTGGCGGGTGGCTGGCCTGATCCGGCGGGTGCTGCCGTGACGCCTGGTACGTTGCTAGAAACAGCCGAACCTGCCGGTGGTGCTTTTGCTGCCAGCTCCGGTTTGTCTTCAAGGATCCTACCTTGTGGAGATCCTTTCAGGGCCTGCTCCATGATATTCTTCACCGCCTGGTCGTTGGTAGTGAAGTTGCCGGTACCTGTCTGCGCGAGGAGGTGAGGCTTTCGTGAGAGAATATTCACCTTGCTTCACGTTAGGTTCAACTCGGCATTTCATGTAGATAATGCAAAATGAGAGAAAAGATATTACATACGACCGTGACAATCTTGCTCATTTCATGTCGCAGAGCGGCTTTAACTGTTACAAGGGTGTTAATGTTACACGGAAGGGCATTACCCTTCGTGCTCGCCTCTATAATGATGTCAATGAAAGAAATAATTTCAGAGAGAGTAACTTCACTCACCGTAGGAATCCACATTGCTAATAATGTTAGCAACTCTCTTGACGAGTTGCTTATACTCCATGAAATTGTTGAAGAGCTCAGCTGTGTAGGAGAGGACTGCATCATATTCAAGAGGTTTTATTAGGTTCTTCGTCGCCCATATGTTAAAACTTCGATTGGCTTTGTACTTGGTAAGAATGGCCCTAAACAGTTATAAGCGAAGCTCCGTTTACCGATTTCCCGACGATGTGCGTACCAGGTCTTCTGCGGCCTTTTGGCCACGTTGGAGGGAAATGCGGCGGCGGCCTTGTAGATGGAATTGATGTCCCAATTCGTTTCAGCATCCTTGATCTGGCCGCCACCCATCCAGTTGACCGAGATGGTGGTCTCGGTTTCCTTTAGCGCATTCGAGTTTGCAAGCTCGGAGCCCGAGTAAGAATCCATGGAGAAGTCCTCGGCTTCGGAGCTCTGGGCAAGCTTCTTGATTCTAGAGGAGTTAGTCTGGCTCACGGATCAGTGCTTCTTTACTCACGACTGAACCACACTGCTTGTTTTGCTGCGGTCGAGGCAGCGCATTGAAATAACACTGTTGAAGTCACCACCCTCAATAAATCCTAATTTACATTAGCGACACTGACTTTACCATCGATTCGTATCCAACCCACCTGAGATGTAGCAGTCACCAAAAATCTGAGTGAAGTCACTGCTAGTAGGGTTCAGATCTTTCATCTCCATGATCTCGGCGCTCTCATCAAGAACCGTTGTCTGATTGATGACCTGGACCGATACGACGAGGTTGATATCGGACGCCTTGATCTTATCCTCGTCTATAGAGTTTCCGTTTCCAGCGATTTCAATGGTGCCCTTCTGGATTGCAGAACTGTACGAAATATTCATGGTGCTTACAACTTCGGAGAGGCGCTCGACAAACTTGGAAGAGTACGTGACCACCTGCGAAGGGTTCTCGGGCCTGTCTTTCTTCTGTTCCTTGACCACAACTGCCTTGTCGATGCACATGGTCTGGTTATAGGAGTTGAAACCCATGCCCTGCTACTAATCAGTCTCCAAGCATCAACTTCTTTGAAGGTACGGCTTACCAGACGCATGGCATCATTGTATGGTGCCAGTAGGAGTGACATGGTGACTATGGCTCCCGTACGGTGACTGAGTTTGCAGTAGAGCTGTAGAGAATGAAACTTGATGATGATTGAAGAACAAAAAGTGCGGCGGTGCTATCTTCTTGATATGTCTCAGAGAAGGTGAGGTGTTTGAACGGCTGGGGCGGCTACCTTCCAGAACATCCTTGCCCGAACATTAGTTTCGGCAGTGGAGACGAATTCTCCTCCAGCCGCCGCCGACGTAACCGAGAAACATGTCTCGGCGCAGGTGACTGGATTTTGCATCTCAGCTAACCTCAAGTGGCGGCCTCATTTCCAGCTGGCGACAGAAGTGCCAAAGTGAGGTTGCAAAATTATAAACATGATGCGGGAGAGTGGAGTCTATTCAGCTCTCAGGGTGAACTATTGCACGTCGGCAAATCAGTAAACCCCAGAACTAATGCCGGTTCAGGCAATAGCAATAGAATAGTTAGGGCCAAGCATCGGCCGGCCCGATCCTTTGATACAAACTATTGAATTGGGGGCGGCTCGGTCCAGCGGTCATGAGCCAGGATTATTTAGGGTTTCCCCATTCAATAGCGCTCTGATTGGCTGGGCGAAAATGCAATAGCGACGGTCATAGCTGAACCGAAGAGCATAGCCGCCCGTATTTGGCGGGGCGAAGACCAAATTGGGTGACTGGGACGGAACTATTACAAGACACTATTGAGGCGGCAATGAACATGGGTGCACGTATGTAAGATGGGTGACTACTAGGTTTTGCTGGTTTTAGTTAGTCGGCGCTTGTATTCGGGGCTAGCGTGTGCCTGATTGGAAAGCCCACATCAGCCACCCCGAGACTATTGCCATTAGCGTCTGTGATACACGAGACTCACGGCACTTGAATCAGCTGGTTGCTTTGTTAGCAGGTTAATCCGAATGGGGGCATATGCCGCTCAACGGATCTTACAGTGAAGCCAAGAATAAAATGGCATCCGCATGAAGATTTCAGCTCAGCCGTGGAGCCGAGACACGGCATGCAATATTCCACGGACAGCTCACGCGTCCCGAGACCTCTGAAGGCATTTCATCCGCCCGCATTCCACCCTAATTCTCTCCTCCTCAGGCTTGTTCCTTCATTCTACCAGTTGCCTACCTTTTTTCTTTCATAATGGCGGAGCCCAAGACCACCGCAGACCAAGCCGGTGCCGCTGGCACAAGTCCTCCCCCAAGCAACCCTGCCCAGCCACAGGGTTCCAAGGCTGAGGCCGACAAGAAGCCCGCTTCTGAGCCAAAGACGGAGCAGAAGCAGCCTTCGGAGGAGTCACCAGAAAAGACTTCTGAAAATCCAAAGGATAAGAAGGAAACTTCTGAGAAGCCAGGGGACGAGAAGCAGGCTTCGGACAAGTCACCAGAAAAGGCTTCCGAGAAGCCAGAGGATAAGAAGCAAACTTCCGAAAAGCCAGTGGATAAGAAAGAGGCAGGTCCCGATGCTGCCACAATCTTAAGCAATCGACCCTTTGTCATCAAGACCTTCAGACATGAGGGAGGGAAGGATGGCAATGTGGTCACCGGCAGCATCCTATCCCAAACCTTGGATAAGACGTTGGAGTCAGCCGATCGTGTTGATGCTGGTACATACACGTTGGCCGCGCTGCGCAAAATGGTGCCCGAAATGTCTCGTTACCCTGGTCTTCAGAAGTTCTGCACCCCCTCCGGCACTCTGATTGATGAGGAAACCATCCGCTTTTCCGAATATCTCAAGATCGAGCCCGCCAAAGATGAACCATCCGGGTCCGGTGTCCCTTGTGTCAAAGTCTTCTTCCGTTCCACAAGCACCGCCAAAGGTGGAGCCGCCAGCGGAGACGCTGGTGGAAAG
Organism: Calonectria crousiana; assembly: GCA_013406985.1. NCBI lineage: Eukaryota > Fungi > Ascomycota > Sordariomycetes > Hypocreales > Nectriaceae > Calonectria > Calonectria crousiana. Next base: position 769,333 of record VTGD01000005.1, on the reverse strand, counting down.
ACCAAGTCAAGCGAAGCTGCACCGATCACGGCCCCAGATGCCCCTAATGCCAAGCTCCTTGGGACGACAAAGACTGAGATCAAATCTCTCATTGACAAGTACGAGGTTGAGAAGAACAAGGTACAGCCAGGTGCTGGCGTGCTCAATGAAAACCAGTGGGCCGTTGTCCTCCGCAATTGCGGCGTCTTCTACGGCTGGATCCTTGACCCTCGCACCCAGCGCATCGTGCGGGCCCCAAAGCCTGCTTTCAGGTTGCGCTCCAAGGTTGACAAGGAGCCCGTGGCTCAAATACCAGACTTTGGACCTCCGTCAGCCGCTGATGTGAATGCCATGGAGGAGAAGAAGGCCGCGAGGAGATTGGAGAGAAAGAAGGAAAGGGAGGAGAAGGAGAGGAAAGAGAGAGAGGAGAAAGAGAGGATCGAGAGGGAAAAGAGGCTGGAAGAAAGGAAGGAAAATAAGGGAAAAGAAAATGAAGAAAAGAAGGAAAATAAGGGGAAAGAAAATGAAGAAAAGGGGAAAAGTGGTGATGATGCTGCAAAAGAGAAGAAAAAGGAAGATGAGGAGGACGAGGAGGGAGAAAAGTCCAAGGTCGAGCCGGTTGTTCCCAAATCGGACCATGGAATTCCCAACTTCCGTGTCAACGATGACTCTCGCATCGAAATCACGGCTCACGAGAGCTCTCTGACGATTTCAATGGCTCGCAGCGACTTCAGCGAGCAGTCGACCGAGGCCTCTGTGAGCGGCGGTGGATACGGTGTGAGCGCCAGCATCAGTGCCGCAAAAGCCTCAAAGAAATCGTCCTCGGCCGCGGTTGAGATGACCAAGACGCAGAGGACACTTGTGGGTCGATACATGTTCCCCCGGTGCGACCTGCTGCTGTGGCCCGACGAGCTGGAGCCGACGCCCGAGCTGGCCGAGCTCGTCGATGAGGTCCGCCGGACCAAGAACATCAAGGCTCTGCGAAGGCTGCACGCGGAATACGGCCACCTCTTCTGCCAGCGCGTCACCCTCGGAGGTCGCCTCCTGACTACCAGCCTGCTCAAGTTCGAGGGCGCAGAAAAGCTGGAAGAGCAAAAGGCATCGTTCAAGAAGTCTATGGGGGCCTCGGTCTCTGGTAGCTACGGCGGCGTCAGCGCTGGTGTCAGCGCGAAGCACGAGGAGGGCGCCGGCGCATCTACTTCTAACCAGAACAAATCGAGCTCCCAAGATGAATCCGCCGTCTTCGAGGCTGTTGGAGGCGATACCATCCTGGCTACTAATCCCAAGGCATGGAGCACCACGGTCGGAGACTACTCGCTCTGGCGAGTAATCAACGTAAGCGAATTCTTTTTCAAGTGCTCACAAGATCCACTAACTAACACTCTTTGGTAGCGCGATGGCCTCTCCTCAATGGTTGATGTTCTAGCTGGCATTCCCGGATACGCTGCTGTTCAGTCGTGGTTTGTAAAAGCTGTTCCCACTCTCAGCCGTTACATGATTCTTGACGAGGGACACTCGTGCAAGGCTCGCCTCCGCGTTACCGCACCTACCAACGGCCTGGACACGGCCAATACCGGGAACAACAAGGTTGCGTTTTACCTGGGCCATAACCCACAGGGCCCCGTCACGCCGCAATTGAGTCGCATCCAGTCTCAGGAGGAATTTTGGATCCGCGTTGCGATAAAGGAGTACATTCCGATTTTCCAACCAGCCACCTACCAAGCTCCAGCGATTTTTGGATACGAGAACTTTGATATTGGAGGTGCAAAGTACGGAGCAAAGTACAATTCCGAATATGTCAAGACTGCGTGGGATATTATCGCACCATTTGACGAAGAGGTAGGTTATTGAGCAATCTCGGTGCAGGAGACAACGAAGCGAGCATATTCTAACGATTCTCGGTAGCTCAAACACGGAACCAGAGTCATTTTACGTTCCTGTCCTTTTATAGACCCCAACGACAACGCTGCTGATGGTAAGGTTTCCAACCGTCTGGTCAGTCACATGGTGGTGTTCCGAAACGCCCAAGGGGAATTTCTTCCAGCCATGTCAGACTCGGACGAGTACCAGTACTGGCGCATTCTCAAAGCAGACACGTCGGGTGGGCGTCACATCCAATCCGGAGACGAGATCCGCCTGTGCTGGGACTTCCGCGACCAAACCACCGGCTGGAGAGACTTTTTGCAGGACGCCTTCGGCCGGCGCCAAAACTCGGCCCCGCCCGAGGCTTCCGGCCCGCTCTTCATCAAGGTGCCCTGGCCCCGGTTCGAGAATGTGGGAACGCCAACGGCGCTTATCATGAAGGCCGACCCCGCCACGGAGCCTGCAACCAAGTTTGTCAATGTCGACGACAAAGGGACAAGCGCGTCGTATAAATACGCTTTGCAAGATCTTCGTCTCCGCATCGACAACGTCGGCAACGGCGGTCGCGGCGATGCTGAAGATTACCTATTATATACTGTCACTCAAGGGGAAGTGCGTAGAGAGGCCGAAATAAGGATTGGCGCCCCAAACCAGATAAACCAGGCCGTGTTTAGGTTTGGATTGTAATCCCAGGATTCCGCGTCTCTTGATAATTTAATAATTTCCTCATAAACTTTTCCACGGTATTTTTTCTGTGAATAGGCAAGTGGATAAGCAAAAAGAATAATTCTTGTTCAATCATGTCATCCCGGAGCAAGAAGCGGAGTTCCAACCCGTCGGCTTTTTGTGGGGCAGCAAAATCGGATTTGAGCAGTACCCCGCCCTGCTTCAGGGCGTAAGCCAATGCTACACCTTTCTTGATTAGTGCCCCCTAAATTTACATGTTGAACATGCTGCGCAACCGAGGCACACCCATCATGGGGCCGAGGCCCCCAATATTTCCCCTTGATTAGATTGCTACTATAAGCTTATAGGACCTTTCAAGCTTGAAGTATCATTCACTGGAACCAAAACCGAATAGAATATACCATCACCGACCATGGCCCGTCTTCCGTACCCTGCATCTAAAGACTCAAAGTATGGCTCCCTAAATGTCATGAATCTGCTCTCCCACAGTTCAGCGACAGTAGATCACTGGGCTGGTGTCGGGGATGGCCAGTTCAAGAACCTGCTGCTCTCGCGCAAAAATCGCGAATTAGTCATTCTCCTCAGCACCGCAAAGTTCCAGTCGTCATACGAATGGACCCATCACATTCCAGTCTCGGCAAAGGCAGGCGTCACTGACGAGCAGCGCAAAGAGCTCGCTCTTGCGGGTAAACAAAAGGGATATTTTTCCGCCCAGGATGAGGCGGGAAATGCGACCAAGTTCACTGCCGACGAGATGACGCTCTTGGTGTTTGTCGAGGCCGTTATTGAAAGCCCCACTGTAAGCGACAGGCTATGGGAAAGAGTGCGACAGGTGTTTTCGGATCGCGAGATTGTCGAAATGATCACTGTTCAGGTGCGTATAAAAATTCGCGTCTTTTTTTTTCCCTTGTACTCATATTAGCAGGGATTTTACTACACATTTTCCCGCGTTACAACTGTCTTGAATGTTGACATGGATAGTTGGGCGACAAAGTCAAAACTGTGATGGTGGGAAAATGACACCATCACTGACGACCTTGCTGGTTTTCTGAAGAAATTAGTTATAGTTTATATAAGTAGGTAGTGAACTATTTATCCGAGTACACGTTTGAATACGTTACGCCAAGCCTCACTCATTATAAGCGGTCAGGTGTTTCAATGTATCGTTCACTAAGTGATGCGAATCGACATAGCAAGTGGTTACATTGCTTTGCAGCCTTTCCAACTACAGCCCAAGTTGACACTTGCGCCAATTTTTTAATTTTAATTTTTTTTATCCACACCCTGAAAGACCACCTAGCGCTGCAAAAGAGGTGCTATTGTCCTCAATCTTGGAATAATTGGTGGCGCAGGTTCGTGCAGGGTAGGATCGTGATACGGTAATCCTTGCTTGGTGTTCCCAAGACGGGCCGGTGCGGGGGGACTCAGACCGCAATTAGTTAGTTCGGTCAATTCAAATCTTGGTCCTAGCTTGCTGAGACTTTGCGCCAACATGCGGGGCGCATATCAATAACGACACAGTGGGAGTCGCGTCTCGATGTCATCCTGTTGCTCAGGCCAGACAGATTAATGTCCCCGCATGCCAGGTTTACCATGCCTAATGAGACAAAAGAGCCAGTTACCGCCTGCATTTCTATTCCACGAGTGATGTTAAATGTGTTGTTTATCGAATTGGAAGGGATGCCGGCTCCCCATGTGCTTCATTTCTTCGGACTCTGACATCAGGCTACTCTGTTTTCCCTTTCCTTGTGTTCATCCCGTATTTAGATCATAGACAAGAATTTCATCAAGAGAACGGTTAAACAAGTCATCTCCTTGCTCCAATTCACAATCCCCAGATCCCAGATTCTCTACCCCACTCTGAATCGCGACCTCTCTTGTGTTCGGGAGCCCACATACAGCGTCGTCTATGTCAACGCAAAATCCCATCTCCAGTGGGCTTACCATCTTACATGAGACCATATATTCGCTGGGGCAGCGATGGCCGTGGCATGAGATCCTTGACCTGCGCTGTCATATGATGATTTTTAACGTCAATGCATCAGATTTGCTCGACGTTTACCTAAAACAAGTCATACGAGCTTGGATCTCATATTTTCCATCTTCAAAAGGGAAATGGCATTTGCTTCAAGTGAATTATCTTAGGCACGTCTGGTGTTATCTCCTCAACTTTAAACTGGCTGGTTATTTTGACATCAATACTAACCTCACAATGGAAACTGCTAGCCTCGAATGGATTCTCTTGATCGCTGACCAGTCCGTGGTCTTATACTGCAGGCTTCATCTTGTCTTGGCAGATCAAAGGATCATGCATGGTGCTTTTGGGTGATTGTATTTAATGCTGTCGGTTGGAACACCATGATGACTGTCTTGTTGCTCATCCGCTTCTGGCAAGACTGGGTGTGGAAGTGGATACGTCAGATCTTGAACGTCATAGAGAAAACTCAAATCCCATTGCTCGGTCTGCAAGAGTTTATCATATACGGGCTTTACACTGTGTGCATTCTCAAGACAGCAGTCGGCGGCAAGCGACGCTACCTGTAGCATCCATTCACTGACAATGTAGTCATTGTCAGCATGGGAATTGCTCTACTCATAGTAGAATATTAGCGTAACAATTTCTACAGCAAGTTTTTAAGGTCGTCGTTTACTCAATCAAACTCAAACTATAATTTTTGGTGATTGAATCCTACACCAAGTTCCGGCCAACACACAGGCCAATTCGTTGAACTTCACGATATAGGGCGAAAGCGGCAGACAAACGCTCAAGCGGGTACCAGAAAAAACGGCACACCAAAGAGGGCTGACATAAATTTCCAATCAGTTCTAGCGTAGATCAAATGTCTGACTTATTTTGTCCCCAGAACTTTGCTCCCTTTTCTGGTATGCCTGTTTTTTTGTGGGGGGGAGGGAGGGGGGCCGCTTGACGCTCTGTAATGTTGTTTAAAGTCATTCACACGGAAAATCTTCATCCTGTGGCGACAGTTGCACCAAGAACGTCTTAGAATCACCAAGCCGATGATGACAAAATCAAAGTAATAATCAGGATTGATGGGGATGATCACGCGGCAAATGGGTAATGGTGTGACCTCCGAGCTTTACCATAACGCTCTGGCTTAAACTGTGAGTTGATCAAGAGTCGATTCAATAGCTGTAGGGTGAGTTTTGAAGTAATCCTGTTCGCGTTGTAAAGATGTATGACGAAATCAAGTGCATTCGTAATGGTGATCATCTTGATGATCATCTCTGTTGGTCGATGAGATTTAACTTGAATTGGCCTCTGTGAGTTTACTAGCATCTGTGGGTACAATGCATGGATTTGATTGGGGCAATCTTAATGGCGTGGTTGTGATTGAGGCGATAACTGACTCGTGTGGGATATGAGCTGAAAGTCCGCCTTGAACTCAATCAACATGAGTCTACATAATAAGACCAACTCGAGTCCTGGTATCCATGACACGATAATCTTCTATTACATATTCAATTCAATATCAACTCTCAGTCTATTTGCATCATCCCTAATTCAAGCAAAATGCGCGTCTTCTTGATTCTTACAACCATCTTTGCTGCTTCAACTTCCGCCGCCCCTCAAGGAAACTTCCTTCCCTGCTGCTGCTGTGATGGCGTTCTGAAAAAGGTCGTCTGCAGCTACTATGTACCACAGGCGTTATGTTTATGCCCTCAAGTCGTCTGTCCTTCGGATGCACCGACGATTTATCACGGTCAACCACAGCCAACTCAACCTCCCACCCCATAGCTTCACTCTCAAAAAGAGGGAAAGTGGCAATTTGGAGACAGGAATGCCTTACAGTCAGATTTGGAGTAGCTTCCTTAGGTTTTCGACCATCTATGGAAATTGCAGGACTCTGGTGTTGAGGCATTGGAAGAGGCACGCCAGCTATGAATATGAGGGCAGGCATCAAATAAAATGTGGATGAGGAATTGCACTTGTGAATAATTTTTTATTTTGAAAGTAGAAAACAGTTGTTCATTCTTTACAAACTTCTATTTTGCCACATGCAAACATTTGCCTGAAAAAACAGGCCCATGATGTGAAGACAGTTGCTAAATAGTCTTCAGTATTCAGGTATATCGAGCCTTCTGACTCATGTATGTGGTGCTGATGCTAATACAGAGCTAGCATTATAACCGTACATAACCACTAACCACAGCCGTTTAGGCTCTGCCCTTGCATGGTCCTCTTCATTATTTTGTAGGTTTCTATCGCATCCCGTTTCTTCGTCCCCTAATGTGTATTTGTTTCAAGACGCCTCGGATTTTGCGTGAGGAAGGAAGATTACTTTGTGAACCTGAATATCATGTTAGTTTAGCCTGACACCACAGTGTGCGAAGAGCCTCGCGTACCTTTCGTTCGTTGAAGAGACGGTACGCCTCTACAGCATCTTCGAGCGGTATGGTGAAGCCACAAAGGAACTTGACCTTGTCTTGCACCTCTGCAAGAACACCTAGAGCTTCCTCAAAGAGACTCCTAGCGGGGCAGGCTCCGAAAGCCATTGTAAGACCCTTGGAAAACAGTTTTCCCAGGTGGATGTTCATCTCGGCACCGAACCAGCCGACGGTGGAAATCTTGCCTCCCCGTCGCACCACATCGATGCAAAGCTGCAGCGCATCGTTGTGCCCGACTACTTCGAGCACAACGTCGGCACCGCGGCCCTGGGTCTGCTCGCGAATCTTTTCAACGGGGTTTTCATCGAGGTTCAGGGGAATCGCGCCAAGGCGGCTTGCCTCCTCAAGGCGTTTATCAACGCTGTCAATGGCGTAAACGCGCGCGCGACCGCGGGTGAGATACATGGTGGACGCCAGCGCGCACATGCCTACCGGACCACAACCAACCAAGACGACAGTCAGCTCGTCCAAATCCTTGTCGGGGACGTTCTTCAGAAATCGCTGCGCAGCAAAATAGCCAGTGGGGAAGATGTCAGCCATCAGAAGGAGCGTCTCCTCCGCGACGTTGGAGGGCGCGTTTACGAGCGTCGAGGCCGCGAGCGGGACACGGATGTATTGCGCCTGGCCACCGTCGATGCACCCGGGATAGCCATCTCCAAAACTCTCAGACGAGGGGCAGAGGCACGACTGCCCTTTATTGCAGTAGAAGCAATCACCGCAAGCGGTGGAAAATGGCAGGACAACGTGGTCGCCCACCTTGAAGTTGGTGACTTCCGAGCCCAGCTCCTCAACGAAGCCAACGACCTCGTGACCAGTAATGAAGTTGGGCCACCGCTCAACACCATAGCCCCTAAAGTAATGCTACAATAACTGACTCAGCATAGCTCGGGGGAAATGCAAAGGGAGGGAAGAATAAGCTTACCAGGTCAGAGCCGCAAAGACCTGAGTGGGTGACTTTGACAATAGCATCAGTTAGGGACTGGATTTTGGGCATGGAGACGTCCTCGACGGCCACCTTATTAACCCCCTTCCAGAGGACGGCCCGCATAGTCTTGGTAGATTCAGCCATGATGAGGGTAGATGCGTGAGAGCAAGTAATATGATTGGTTCAATAGTCCCAGAGTGGTGTTGTGGTGTCAGGAGCAGGGTAATGACAAGCGGGTGACAGGAACATTCTTGATACCTATGGTCGCCACGGGAAGTCACTATATACCCTAAGAGCCAAAATTGATCCAAACACCAGGAAGACGCATGGAACTCGGCGTTTCCCCGCACGGCAGAAGATGTCAAGTCACGTTTTCGGGGTGCTGCTTCTTCGAGCAGGTGGATATGCGTCTTGACAATAAGTGCTGTCGGCCACAACCCTATTCGTGAGTCGGGTAAGCTACTCCAGTGCGATAGTGAGAGTAGGAGCGGGGTCAGTGTTATCTGCATATGCCATCTGCAAGCCGTTCTCACTGGCCTATACTAGAAATCCCCGAAGGTTGAGTAATCAGATTGAATGCTACCCCGCAGGTCACTATTGGGCAGACCTTTGTTGACGGCATCACAGGGCTCGCTATGTGAACGAGAGGAGTGGGAATCCTTCACTTGCACCATGCTGCAGTTGGACTAGCTTGTAAGACGGACACCAATATCGGATCTGACTCAAGGGTACCCGATCGGCCGGTAGCTTTATATTCTGTCCTTCCATGCTCTTGTTGTTGCCTGCTTGGGATAACCATCCGATTGTCGGCTCACGTCATCGGCAACCTCAACATGCCGGAATATTATCTGTCTCCATCACTGCCATCTTTCCGAACAAGATGCCATGCAGGTACCAAAAAGCCTGCAGGCCACCCACCCCGGTAGTTTGAGAAGTAGATTGGCGCGCTACCAGATAAACAGCCAAGGTAACGATAGAATGCCTGCTCGTGATGAGATATGATCGACAGGGTCCCAACCACTCTTGGGCCTGTTGGTGGCACTGTACTAGTGGTATCAAATGCTGTAATTGCCATCAAGTTTCCTACATGTATGCCTATCCATTCTTCAATTGCCAACATTATACCAGTCTTGTGTCTTGGAGGATTAGATCCGTGTATAAATGAGGCAGACGCTCCGCCTCGAAGCTTTCTCGCTTATGGGACACGGAGCATCTACACGGTGCCTCCGCAGTCACGAAAATTATTATTATAGACAATAAGAGCAGAGAAAAGCCTCTCACTCAATTCTTGCTCGGCTGGTACCTCTACTGGGGCCTGACTTGGGTCTTCCTCCACACCCCAGACAACGTCTTGAACCAAGACGTATCCAAAAGCATACCAGTTTTTGAAACGGAGCGTAATCTCTTTGACTCGATGATAGAATTCTCATTGGAAATGGCAGAAACGATGCTCAAGATGCCTCTCAGCGAACCTTGCGCCAACTGTCAATCCCTGTCCCCTGCCGAGCGCTGCGGCTGAGCTCAAGTCAGGGATGACTGAGCTATGAAATGACCTCATTTCACAGTTCCAGACACTATCTACTTGTCCAGTTGAGTCGCGGTGCAGATTTGGTCTGTCCGGCTATTGGAGGAACTGTGGCCCTTGCAAGATTGTGGCGTGGGCGTGTCCTAGTTGGATTGCAGTCTCACAAAAAGATAGGAGGTTGTGCTTTTTCCGACCCCTGCTTGTTTACTCATGATCTCAGCAGACGCCATCCAACCCCTGTTTCATGAAGTAGTAGCGGAATGACAGGCTCTTGTAGAATATACAATGCTAATAAATTTAGTCGGCCAGTTGATTTTGATAATTCAGTCATATCTGCGGGTGTTCATCGAAAATTCTTTGGATCTCGCTGCATGTCCATCCAGGTTTATTTACATGAGTTCATGTTCCTCGGAACTGGGTAAAAATAGACAACATGAAACTTGAATCACTCATGACAAGAATCCGACGGATCAGATGCAAAAAGACATTAGAAGACGATAACATAACATTGTCGTTAGTAACCTTGCCAATCTATCATTTTCGCATTTCCTGGTAATATGTATAAGCCCTTCCTTTGGTAGTAAAAAAAGAAATGATGGCATAATATGTAACAAAAAACAGGGATTCATCCCTAGTTGAAGAGCGTTGCCACCCATGACAAGCAAAATCCCATGTCTGCGTGTGGGTAAAAAGTCCGCCGTGCGCTCTAATTGTCGCAAGCCTTTTCCATGCCCTCCTTATATCCCCTCATCGTAAATGGTCGGCATCTGGCCGTGATGTACATGAAAAATAAAATAAAAATGATATAAAAGGGTCAAACCAAACACCTCCCAAATTAAGTAAACGCCGGACCGTCAGCCATAAGAACATCTTCTGTGGTGTAGTAAGAGTCTATTTCGTCGACAAACTGCCTGTGGAACGTCTCGAGCAGGACGCCGGGGAAGACGGCGCCGACGGCCTGGACGAGCCTGTCCTCCTTGCCGAGCCAGACGTGCTTGATGAACTTTCCGTTGCAGCCCTGGCCGCTCTCGGGGAAGCCGTTGGCCTCGTCGCAGGGCAGCGAGAGGATGTCGTTGGGGTAGTCGTAGCGGATAAAGGTGCCGAAGCCGCCCTGGTCGGTGGGCTGCCAGCCCTTGCGGTTGCGGAACTCTTTGCAGTCCGGGTGCTTGCCGCCCTCGTTGGGGCACGCATCCCAGGCCTTGAAGATGTCGTACAGCTTCGGGTTGTTCTGCATGATCATGAAGCCCGTGTTGAGGTAGATCTGGCCGTGGCGGTCGTAGTTGTGCTTGACGTTGGGGTCGTAGGGGAGCGCCAGCGAGTTGTTGTGGGGCGAGATCTTCCAGTAGTTCATGAGCCACTCCATCGGCAGGTCCAGGTGGTTGAACATGGCGTCCGAGTCGATGAAGACGCACACGTCGTGGTTCTTGATGATTTTGGACAGCACAGACGGCTTCTTCCACGAGTCGCGGCGATCCGCGTATGTGTTGATCCTGACGTAGTAGTACTTGTATCCGTGGATCTTGGCTGAAAAAGAAAAAACAATATTAGCCACCACAACACACAACAACGTTCAACTGTTTAACGCAAAAACTCACCATACGCCCAGTGGTTCAAGGTACCGCCGGAAGGACCGTGGACTTCTTCGCTGCGGTTCCAGGTCATGCTTTTCGACCAAAGCTGGCCAGGCTTGTTAAAGTTGCGGCTCTCCATGTCGATGATGCACAGGCGCTCGCCAAGAGGCTTGGTCCAGATGGGCTTGTCCGAAGGAAGCTTGTCGGGCCAGTGTCCGTAAACGGCGTATTCCTTATCCTGCGGCTGAACGGCCGGGAATACCCATTGCTCGGGGCTGAAGCGAGACGGTTTGGCGGGGCGTGCATTGGAAGTCGCCTTGGGCTGCTGCGCTGGTGGGAGGCTCGGGGACTCGACTGACGGGATCGCGGCGGTTTGCGTGGGTTGCGTCTCGGGTACCGGTGGCGGAGCAACAGTTTCGATCTGGAGAAACTCTTCGTCGTCAACGTAGTCGGGCTGCTTCTGGGGCTTCTGGGGAGCGTGCGGCGCGGTGTTGAAGCTGGTTGGCACATGTTAGACGCAAACATGTTGCGAAGGAGCGAGGATGGAGAAGAGCTGGACCCACCTCTCCGGTGCTGAGCTATACGTCGTCAGGGCGTTGAGGTGGTTGTGCGCCAGGCCCATGAAGATGACGAGGAAGACGGCAGCGCCCACGAGCGCGTAGCGGTTGGACCGTACGGCAGCCATGTTTGTCGGGTGGTCGATGATGACGGCGCCTCAAATCATGGAGGAAGAATTAAGAAGGAGGAATAGAGAAAAGAGCGACGACGGAGAGTTGGAGCGACAGGGTGGTGGGGGAGACGGTCTGTCTGGAGACAGGGTACACGGCACAGCGCCGCCGTCTTTGGTGGGAGACAAGGAGACGAGAGAGATGAAATAGCGACACCAAGACGCTAACAGACGCAGACGGTGGGGGGGCGACGAACGAGGGGCATGGGTATCTCGGAGACAGGATGGGGGGGAAGCGTCACCAATACGCGGGATGCGCCTACGTATCCGTACCTTAATATTTTGATCGGCCGCAGCTCTCCAACCTTTTACGCGCGAGAATGCGAGACACCGCAGTCGTCAACAAGGAACACGCAGAAACACGGACTCAGCCTGGGCCGACGAACCCACGTGCTGGTGGCGAGAGCCAATGGGCAGGGGGTGCGCACGCTATATTCGTACGCGCATCGGATTATCTACAGGCCATCCATCATCAATCCTGCCGCTGTCTTCCGTGCCGCCCGGGATCGCGGAGGGGCTGACGTCAGCCCAGCAGCAGAATCACAAGGGGAGGAAACGCCAAGGTTGTCGCAGGAGCCGACCAAACCGGGCAGGGGAAAAGATGTGGGTAGAAGGATAAGGGAAAGAAAAAAAAAAGAATGTGCGAGATTTACCGATAGCGAGGAGATAGGGGAAGTGGATTTCTTTTTTTTTTCTTTTTTTTTTGGTTGCGTTTTGGTACGGATGATGGCTGCTCAACAGGCTGTGTGTGCTCCCTACCAGAGTCAGATAAAAGTAGAATCAGGAGGGAACTTTGGTTTCTTGGTCGGCGTGTTTCAGTACGACTTGGAACCATCAAGTTGACGGTGGTACTTCGTGCTTGGCAGCAGGCCAGGTCGCGCGTCTCCAATTGCAATTGGCATGTTTGGACGCATCCAAAATATCTGCCCAATAGGAGACTGGGCGGCCGACGAGTGGGCGGCGGCTACGCAACTGCAGCTTGGAAGGATTGGGGCTAGGCCCGCGACAAGGGGGACGGGCCAGCATGCTCGTCTAGCGCTGACACTTGACAGGAGTGCCGCCGAGCTTGGTGTCTGTCGCCCATCTCATTCATCATCATCTCTCCCATCTCGCGCGCGCGCGCACGCCCTCAGCGTCAGCACCGGCCAGCCAGCCCCGGCTGTGACGTCGACCACGCCCGGGGACGTGCGGCTCAGCCGATGATGCAACACTGCGCAAAAGTCAAACAGTGCGCCCGAGAAGGTCAATTGGGATCATCGTCGAGGATGCGCGAAGGGGCGCGCCACTTGCCAGCGCAATCCCGGCTCCGGACCCGTCGGCCATTGGTTGCCTTGGAGGGCACGGCCGACAGGGCTTCCGAGTCGCATCGCCAAGGGCCAAACCGTCACCAGCACCACCTCGTGCTGGCAACCGTCCACTGTGGCTGGTCCGCCTCTGACAGTGAGTGACAACTCGTGACACTCGTGGCACTCTCCCCCCCCTTTGCACTCTGAAGCAAGATGGCGCAATGGGGGAATGGGGAATGAATGGGGCCGTCGTCCAATCCCCGAGCTGCGGACGCGCTATCGTTAGCCCGTTACGCCGACTTCAGCTGTGGGCGGCTTGAGTGGATGCGACAACGGTATCCGGACCAATCGAGGTGCGATTGTGACCAGGTACAATTTCCATGTTCCCATCGCAGCATCGCTAGTTCCTCGGCTGCAAAAAGCAAATCCATTATCAGCTTTGCATATTGTTCATCTTTTTTCATCATTGCCAACACTCTTCATCAAAAGTTTGTGGGTGCATTTCGATGCCTTGGCTTTGGCAGCGCTTTTTGTCCATCTCATCCATCGTCGTGCCCGATACGCTACCGTTAGCCCTCCCGTTCGTGTCCGTTGCCCAACGTCACAGCCTACGACGGCGCTTTACTTCCCGTACACTATTGGCGCGCTACGTGCTACGTTCGTCAGATGTGACGACTGCAACACAAGCCAGGCGGACGGACAACATGGCATCTTCGACACGTTTATAAAAAAGAAAATTACAGACTAGGCTATTGAACATCAAAATATCATGTACATCGGCGCACAGAATCCATTAAGCTTAGAACGCCCGAACCACAAATCGTTTGCAAAAGTGGAACCAGGCCTGAGATGAAAAGACCAAGGGTCTGCGGGGTGGGACGCTTTCAGCCAGGGCAGCCGAATTTCCTGATGCGCGACGAGCTTGAAACACCACTGGTGCCCTTGGTTGGCATTACAAAAAACGGATCAGTTCAAGACGACACTCGACACACCCGCCTGTCTCGGCACCCGAACTGATTCATGCCATCCGGAACATGGACTGCAATTCAAGGCAAGAGCATGCCGATCACAGAAAAGGGGGCTACACGGCAACAAATTGTCTTGGTGCAGCAGACCCGACCTGTCGGATTCCAGGCTCGTCGCCACAATGGACGGCACCAGCAACCGAGCTGGTCCAATTCTAATTCCACAAAAAAAACCAATAAACCAGCGCCTCCCGAGTGTGCCACCAACATAGTTGCCAACGGCCAGGTTTGGCAATTCCACATTCCGTACCCCCCTCGCGTGCGCACTTGCTGCCTTTGGCCTTTTGATCACCACCATGAATCATGGCCCCCAAAAATGAGGCCCGCCTTGTTCAGGAGAAGGAAAAGAAAGGAGGCTTACCGCCTGCCAAGCGCAGCGAGCGGGGAACGCTGCGTGATGGCTGCTCAGGCGTGTTTCACCTGACAATAGGCTACCTTGCGATGGCTGGCGCTACGCTACCCCGATAGCGCCTCTGTGGAGCCTCGCCTCGGCAGTCCTGGCCCGACCCGAATGCACGCGCCGGGGCGGAATCCGCGGATAGCAGCCACTGACGCTCTTGGTTGGTGGCCGCAACCTGTGTCCGACCGCTAGTTGCAGAGTTTCTTGGTTTGCTCTTCTGCTGCCGGCATGCGCATGGGCAATCTTTATGCATAAGATTTAGCTGTGAATTATTTGCCAATGCCGGTCCGGGGGGCTGCGACCTGGCTGTCCTTGTCCTGTCAGGGTCAGGAACAATCAGCCGATTGCGACATGTTTTGCAGGGAACAGCTTCAGCCGCCACTACAAACATCTGACTCATGCTCACCAGGTTTGTTTTGGGTAGACTCAATGAATCACCCCTTGCCCATTTAAAATCATGTTATTCGGCCTGTCACCTCTACTATCTTCTAATTACCGCTTGGTACGGTTGGGTAGTTTGGGATTGGTATAGGGTACGCTATTCCTAAGCTACCACTGCGCTCTGTGCACCAATTCACAACGCAGCAGTTCGAGTTTATATATCTTGGTAATAGTAATAAATATGATTATATAGGCTCAGCTACAAATATTTACTGTGGGCAGATTCGTGACCACGACTGAATCACTTGTTGGCATCTTTATTCTTCAATCACTGATGTTTATAAGTGGGGGTGCACACATTCATTATTGAAATCCACTCATCCATAGGCGCTTATTTAATTAAATAAAATCCAAAAATTCAATGATTCGCCTGTCCCAGTCGAGGGGGCACTGCAACCTAGTATATCAGAGTTGGGAACACCACGGTCGTTTGTAACCCGTTTGGCAAACAACAGGTTTAGTTACTGGAAGGATCCAACTCATCATCACTAAGTTCATTTTAGGCAAATTCAATGGAGCAGCCCATGACCATTTGAAATCTTACTATTCGACTTGCAACCTCCAACATATTCTAATTACTTGCAGATGTAGCTTACCCTAGACCTGCCATAAACTCAACTAGTCATTGTGAGAGGGATTGAGCTCAAAGTGTTCCTGTTGCCTACAATTGAGGTTGCATATATTGTAGTGCAATTTTAACGACTATTTCTTTGAAAAGAAACGTAAAATCCTTGTTGGGTTAATGAGCAATTGGTTATGTTCTTTGCAGCTACTCGACCGTGAATGCGTCGTGGATACAACCTGCAAAATTAATTCTCGTAAATAAAGCGGTAAAATTAGCCAACAAAATGATGCTCTGAAGGACGGAAACTCAATTTGGTCCGAGCTCTGTACCTACCCATTGCTGATGGTCGGGACATGGCATATTTGTTGTCAAAGAGTATGGATAGACATGCAATGGACGCCACCACTTACTATTTGAATATGTGGCGGCTGACGCCAAGGGAAAAATGCACGAAGTGACCAAACAGAGATGGGCTTAGGTTGAATGGTGCTGCATGGCTGAGGCCGTGGATGTCACCAACTTACTTTCACAGCCTGAATTTTGTTTCGCACAGACTTGATCTTCCAGCCCCTCACCAGCCGATATTCCATGGCTGCACAATGGTGTAGGATGGGTTGTTGAGTCGCTTGATGGGAATAGAGTGCTAACCAACAAGTTTAGCATCGGAATGGAAAGCCTTGTTTTGTTGTATTACTGCTGACCGATTTGATCATAGCGGCTTCGAGGGGGCAATTTTCACGATTTCAGGCTGCAGCATCCTCGGCGTTGGTGGCGTAAATCCGGCATCGTTCTGGCCAATCGTAGATGCATCTCCATGGATATGGCTTGTGAAATTTTGACCTGTGTCACCACTTTGGAGACAATGCAAGGTTACTATTGGAGCCAAGCCAGCGCAGACGACAGGCCGCTCCTGTGGTTTCGGTATGCAAGGCCTCGACAATTTTCAGCTGGCAGGAGCTGCAGATACCTTTCCCCACCTTGAATATGTACCTCATCCATTCTCGTGGTCTTGGCTGGCATTTCCCCATCTTCATCTTGTTCTTTCAGTTTCAGAAAAAAACTTCACACGCCTGCGCCAGCATGTCTGATTGGGAGCCCAAGGTACAGAAAGAAAACGGCCTGGGCCTTCAGTGCCCTGATGGGAGCGACCTGTACATCTGCGCCTGGAGTAGCAACCCATTCGTCGGTTGTTGCACAAGCAATCCATGCTCTGGAGACCGTAATGGTTGCCCCAAGAAAGATTTGCGGCCTATGGAAATTCTCGGCGACAAATACGCAGCATTTCCGGCACAGGACTGTGACAGCAAAAACGGCACCAATAACTGGTATACATGTGCTTTTACTGACCCGGCTTTCGCTGGTTGTTGCACTGAAAGTGTTTGTGGACTTGGAGAGTGCCCCGAAGGAAGTCTTGTGCCTACAAGGCTTTCAAATATAGATTCTAATCGAGAAAGGTTTTTCGCCGAGTTCTATAATGCACCACCTGCATCCAATTCTTCTGGATCTGAAACCGGGTCGTCATCAACGACATCTGCGGGAACCCTCAACCACGACCGGATCAGCGATTGGGGTCAGCTGAGCCCCGGTGATTTTGCAGGCATCATTGCTGGTGTCGCAACAATCACGGTCTTGTTGCTATTCTTCATTTGGAAATACATTTGGGTTCCAAAGAGAAAGGACCAGTGAGATAGCCCTTGCCTTTAGCTCCCGCTAGGAGGACTGCTAACATAACAAGGCCTACATCGTTGTCCAATACAGCGAATAGTTCCATTTTTGCAAGCCAGAAAGAACAAACATACCAACCTGTTTCCACGACAACACTTTCGGATGATGATTTTAACCCAAGTCAACGCGACTGTACGGGCGAACTACTGGCAGGTGCCCAACATGATTGGTACAAAAGCCCCCGCAAACTGCACCTAAGGGGTTATGGATGGTATTTAGAATGGGCTTGGGAGATCCTCCTGACTTTGGCACCTTTGTCATTTATAGGTAAGAATCTATGAGGGGTTTAACTCAAAGCATACTAAGCGAGCGGAAAAGTTTTGCCTATCTTGAGTCTGCGCCTTGATAAAGAGTTGATATCCGAACCTGGACGACAAATACTGGAAATGAATAGGCTGGGACCTACGATATATCCTATTCTCTTTGCCGCGATTGCTAGTCGATTCTATAAGAGTATTGCCCGTTGGCGTCTAGAGCAAGCACAGGGAATCCGTCTTGCGACCTTGGAGCAGATATTTGGTAGCCAAAGCTTTGCTGGTGCCTTTGAGCGATTGATATTTGTTCGGACTCAAATTCCAATTGAGATTTTAATCCTTTTGATCTGGACAATGTCCCCACTTGGGGGACAGGGTACATCCAGATTGCTATCAGTCAGCAAGCGCACATCCACAAACAATACAAGTATCTACTATCTCCACCCAAGTTATCAGACTTCAGCATATGCTTCGGGATCGTTGGTAAATATCACAACCCCAGGAGTAAACTCGTTATATTCCACAAGCCTGCTCTCCTCTGAAAAACAGAAGCTTTCAGAGCAGGACCCGTGGGAGCTGCCCAAGATTCCCCAGTGGATGGGAAATAAAACGGGACACTTTTATCAAATCGATAAGTCTTCCCTCAAAAGAGGCAGCGCATATTATGTTTCATTACTTGGAGTCAAAATTCAAGGGCTCCATCGCCCGGGAGCAGATACAACACTCATCCATAGTTTCATCATTGAAACGTCGTACTTGGATTTCAAGTGCGCTTTGGTGCATCTACCTGACGATTTCAATCCATATGAAGACTATTCCCTCAAACAACAGCTAGACCTGACAGATATCAGAGGATTCAGGGCAAACATTACTAATCAAGCCCATATTGTACGTGGTCAGAAAAATGTCACTAAAATTGTAACACCATATCTACTCTTTGCCACCGCCGGCTATGAGAGGGAAGACAATGAGCAGGTAGTGGTTAGGGTCCCTGAGACTGTATTCAACTGCAGCATGATCCCTGTTCTACTTGAGACAGAAGTAAGATGTGGCCCAAGCCCGTCAACGACATGTTCTGCCCAGCGTCAACGACGGATCAAGAATCAACATGTATCAAATAAGCTACTGCATCAAGTTCTGATGAGTCCAATTGCCCTAAAAAAATCTTCTTTCTCTTTGGACAAGTGCGGACGGATTTAGATTCGGTCTATCGCCAACCGTTAACTACCTAGTTGGAAAGTCAAACCCATTCACCCTCGGAACCTATCATAACATGACAAACGTTGACCCCACAGACTTTTCAAAACGACTCACCACAATTTTTAACACATTTTGGAGCGCCACATTGAATCCTGTTGGACATAGGGATACTCCCTTTACAAGCATCCCAGAAGTTGGCACTCTGGCTAGACTTGGGCCAACCACAGTGTTCTTCAACACTACAGAAGCGCAGGTGACAATGGAAAGCAAATCCTACGAGGCGGATCGGTTTTGGGTCGCTCTGGTCTTGTTTACTACGTTTGTTCTTGAACTGATGGCTATTGTTGGCCTGTTTCTACGGTGCATAACACACGGGCCAGATGTTCTCGGGTTTGCAAGCTCGCTGACTCGAGACAATCGCCATGTGCCCTTACCCCCAGGTGGATCCTTTTTGGATGGGCCAGACCGGGCGAAGTTGTTGGGAGACCTCCGCGTGCAGCTTGCGGATATGCGCCCCGGGGAAGATGTTGGTTATATTGCTGTTAAAACTCTTCCACAGCAAGATACGAACCAGGATATCGAGGAGAAGGTTGCTTGGCGCCCGCTCGCGCGTAATAGAGATTACATGTAATTGGTAAACATGCGAAATAGAATATTTGGTATTGCATTTATCGTATTGCTCACGAAAGCGCCGGCCTGGGAAAGCCTTGGCTGGACTTGCTATTCGGCCGTAAAGGAGAATATAAAATCTGATCGCAGAATAGGCTACCACAGTGCACATGCTTTTAATATTCCCCATTTCTATATGGTTTTGCTTTGTTGTACTAAGCCATTTGATGCTTCCAGTGAGTATCCAGGATGTGATGCTTTGCCTTCTGAAGAGACTAGGTGCGAAGGGGGTAAGCAATCGACTGGACTCTACCAAAAGTGTGATAATCTGGTTGTGGCGTTTATTCAAAGATGCATTGCATCAAGCATGCCTTCGGACCACCACGAGCATGGCTATTTTCCTCATCCCTCATACTGTGGTTGGCGACCGACTGTTTCCGGCGCTGTCGGGTTTGATGTGGGAAGCCACCAGCTCTCCAAGAACTGATATGCTAGTTGTGCGCGCCAATAATGCCTCTTGAGCGGTGCACATCTAGCTGTTGCTTTATTGTATCCTGCTTTTGACTGTTTTCCTGATCGCCCATTCCCCCGGGACTCAAAACCGTGAACCAGAGTTCGATTGGCTCCCATTCCACCGGCCCATTCCGCGGGGACAAATTTAAATGCCGAAAACAGCCCGTGGCCCCTCAATTCCAAGTGCCGAAATCACCTCAGCATGTTGCAAGCGGCGCAGCACAACCCCACAAAGAAAAGCTAATCTGGTGTGATGAACATTCGAAAAATAAACATTGAGCTTTTTTTCTAATAGTTATTGGAAGGATTGTGAGGAAGTAAATCTTGATTCTTTTAGAATTTCTTTACCTGCTATGCTCGTTCAGCCGTATCGATGTCCTTTCCATCCCTTTTGGTGCATCGAGATGTTAGTTCCCACTCTAGTCTCCATCTACGCTTTCTAATTCCCCACTGTAAAGGACTGGCCCAACAACGACTGGTGTTGGGTGTTGGTTGATGATATTATTTCTCTACTTGCAAAACAAGTTTTCCTTTTCTTCGGTTGCCTCATTTTATTCCTTCTCTTGACCGCTTTTGTTCATTTCGCTTATCTCTCTTAGCTCGCTGACTACGCTATAGGGCTGGGCTACACAATACCCCTTTTGCCTTCGATATCGTACGCTAGTAGCATCGAGAAATTGGAACCCGCCAGGCCCTAGTCCACTCTCAGTCTAGTTACCTTTTTGGGCGTCGAGGGCCGTATAGAGAGTGCCCACAGTTGCCCGTTGCTTCTTCTCCCCTGTTCTCTCACATCGGGTTCTTCCTCCGCCCGGACCACTTGCCGACAGGGATAGATGAGTGGGCAACCGGGATCAGGACCTGGTGGATGCAACACGTCATGTTGGATCGAAATAATAAAGTCCTGAGGCATCTACTGTACCCACATAATATGCCGTCTATTTAGCCTGCATCCTGGATCCGTCGTTCATGTTTTTGCTTATGACGCGTTTGGAGACTTGGCGAAACATACAGACATCCGCCTGCCAACCTACTGTCACCCCTTGTCAAAGGATTATAGCACTACTGGGATATCAAACCTAATCGGCAGCCCCGCATCGAATTCCAACGCCTGAAACATGGAAGAGCCCGACAGTACGGATGAACAGCGGATTCGGAAGCACCACACTCGGAGCCGAGGTGGCTGTCTTACATGCAAAAAGCGCCATGTTCGATGTGACGGCAATCAGCCAACCTGGTAAGAATATCCTTCCATTCAGAAATACAAGGGGGATGCAAATGAATTTGGGAAAGCAGGATTGCTGTTTCAATTGCATGAACTAATTATAACTCTGAGCAGCGTGCGGTGCACTAAGGGACGCATAGAATGTAGTTGGCCTTCTCTGAATCTTCCCCTGAGAGAGCGAAGAAGCGCGTACCTTCCCGGAGAGCATAAGCCTTGGCTGGTAGCTCAAGTCCATCCAGTCCCGTATAAAGTGCCATCGCGGTCAATTAAATTAGACCCTTTTGATACTTTACCAATTAAAATGTCACTCAACTCAATGGAAGTCTTAGGCTATTGTGGGTAGTAGAATGGTGGTTGCCAGTGGTCTTGCCTATTGACTATTTCTGTTCCAGTTCACCGACTAAATAACTACTATGATATATCTTCTACCGCGAGAGACAAAGAGGTGTAAGTATATAAATGCTATATCATATGATCTACTTGATTAAGCTTTGATACTTTAGTCTTCGATCCATCGTCCAAAATCCGATCTCTATCCGTCACACTATACTGATTGCAGGCTTGCACTACACATGGATGACTGGAGACCTTGAAAAACATTCTCTGACTGTCTTATCTCACACCGCCGAGGCAATCCACATGTTGAACAAAGAAATACAGACCATGAAGTCAGCCGGAGATTTATCCCTTGTCAAACATATAGCCAATCTGACTCTCTTGGAGGTGTGTTGCGCCTACTTTCAACGTGCGCGGGTTCTTTCATTAACATTACCCCAAGTGCGGCTATGGAAATTGCCAGTCAGCTGAAATGCACCTTAATGCCTTAGTAACTGTCCTCGAACATCATTTTATGCTCATGAATAACGCAGAGATGGGATTTGATGAAGAAATGGCGTTCCGGTTCTTTGTATTGTAAGTGCGTTTTGCTCTTCATTTATGGAATTTACTAATCTTGTCTACCAGAACTTTCAATTATGTGCATAATCTACGAAGTAGAATGCATGAAAGCAAAGAGTTTCATGACTTGGTCAATGGAGGCCAAACACCAAAAATGTCCGACTTGTACGCGCTGGTACAAAAGTTGCATACAAAAGATTTCGGGTGTCTAAAACTACAGCTCCAGGCCGTATCCATGTACCCGTTTTTCTACCCAAACTTCCCCTCAACCACAAAGATATACGTTACAGATGTATCTGGCGGGGTAAATGCTTTGAGATCTTTGACAGCACTGGTTCAGTCTGCTGCTGAGTTCGAAGATATGGTCAAGAACCCAGGCTGGGCTTGGGACGAGGGGTCAATATCCCGGTCACAGCTTGGTGTAATGAACGCTCATGTGGCATCTCTCTTCAAGCCTAACAAAAAGCCAGCCATAGATCCTTTGTCTGAGCAACCCCTAACGACAACCTGGTTGAACTATGCAATCGCGACAGGGTTTTATCTGCACAGGGTTTTGCATGTTTGGAATGCGAATAAACCCATGGAGCAACGACTACTTCGGCTGGTTATGAAAATCTATACACAGGCACTTCGTCAAGAAATACACATGTCAAACATGCATTGTTGCCCAGATCTATGGCTATGGGAGAATTTCGTGGCCGCTTATTATCTAGAAACCCATCAGCTAGACCAACGCGATAGCACCCTGGCGGAGATTGAACATCATCTTGATGTTGCAATTTGCCTCTGGAGTCAAACCTTTCATGTTACTAGTTGGGAGCAGGCCCAAAAGCGGTTGATGAGAATTGCCTGGCCGATAGATCATCCTCAAGAAGTGCCGAAGATGGTTTGGACACGAGCGCTGGAGTCTGGGGAGCGAAACAAATCTACCGTTGATTGATGTATGGATATTGATATGATCACGGTGTTTGAAGACATGAACCTCGGACGTATGCTTCAGTCACTTTGCGCTTGCCAAATATCAGATAGCCTCCTACCAAAAGAAATGAACTCATTATTCCAAGCTTCATCACTGCCGCAATCATTGACTGGGCAATTGCTGATACCTCTAGCTAAGATTCCTTTAATTTGTTCGTCTGGATGACTGTACCGCTCTATCAGGTCATTTGAAGCATCATACCCTGAGATAAATGCAGAGGGGGGAAGGAATGATCCCGCTTGACGGTCTACCTGGCTCTTCGAGCACGGGCTCCATGGTATGGTTGCACTCGGCAAGTGGAAGGGTAGGATCCATTCAATTGAATACACCCCAAAGCCCAATGGGAGAGTGCCACAGTAAATCGCCGACCGGGCAATTTTTTTGGTGATCACGATACATTGTAAAACGGGGTTGGTGTTGGTTGGTATTCGTTACATAATTACAAATCATGGAGAATCTGCTGTTACCCACGCGGTGATGGCGGGGCCATAAAGCAGCACAGAACATTTATGGCCAATGAAATGCGAATGCCAACTTTTAGTCTTTTGATAGGAACCATATGTGACGCCACGTCATCAAGGATGTATACACAACAATCGCCTTGCATAATAGCCCACAAAATCAAAGCGGGATCATCTCGTAAAGAACCCGTTCTTGACGCTTGTAGTAGGTATTTCTGGACTAGGTTGCTGGTGTGAATTGCAAAATGGGTCCATTCGATTGGAAATCCCTCATTAAATATGCCGACCATCCGGCGCTTAAGCCCTTGACATCGGCGATTCAGCAAAAGGTTGAGAGTTGGGATGAAAAGCCGACCGTCAAAATACCCTGCAAGAAATCAAATCGACCCATATTAATGGTGAGAATGATTTCACTTTGTTTAGTTATGGCGAGAAAAACCCGCAATTTTTGAACTGTTGCATATATGGAAGGAGGATGTGTATCAGCGGATAAAATATGGGGCTTGGATCCCAGAGATTTGAATTTGGTTGTTTTCATGCTTCCGAGACTTGACAGGGATAGGGCGGCAGAGGACTGCGATTTTGAAGTAACACTCGGCTTTATGATTCCAAAAAGGATGGTCTTTACTGCGGCTACTTCGGCAATTGACCACACTGAGTGGGCACTGCAATTTCAGTACTCCTAATCAGATTCTCCGGAATTAAGACGGATTCACCACCCGCCCACACAGGCCCATAAATACTCTAATGTAGTTATTGAGCCTAGTTTGGATAGTCATGCAGGATTCTGTTCATTCCGCATTTCCCTGCCCCACTTGGACTGGAGATGTAGAGAATCGCCAGAAGGGTTCTCACGGAGGTGTTCGTAGCTCATGTAAATAGCTAAATTTACATTTTAATTTGAACCGCTAGAGAATTTGATGCTCCCCCTACGTGAAGCCACAATCACGGGCAATTTTTCCAAGCAAAGTTGGGCGGTAGGTATCGTGGCAATAACGACTATCCTTGCCCGATCAGCCACTGGGTGATCGAGATCCCAGACCGCGGGATCGCCTGTGATTTGACCCGCAGAGGAAAGTCGAAAGAGACTGGGATCTGATCCAGAACTGCCATCACCGATATCAGCTGGAAGGGGCTAGAGTCCCTCTCAGCAGCGTGTTGAGGTGCTTCAGCTCCTCTGTGTTCACAGGAACGTTTGAAGAACTACTTTTAAGGAAGGGCTATTTTGGCGTGTCCGCTTCAATGCATATGATTTGCCGAGAACTGGGAAAACAACTGGATGGGAAGCACTTATCCGACCCGCAACTCCATTCTTCATTAAAACTAAATCAGAGCGACACAGAAATAGAAAGGTCTCAACGCGTACTACACCGAGACCCGCGCATCTTCGGACAGAGATGTGTCGCTAATGTTTCTTCCTGTGATGGTTTCGCAGCTTTCCGTCAAGAAGAAGCAAACCATGAAGCTGTTGATTACTTTCAAGGAATTAGTCGGTCTTGACAACCTGGTCTTCTAACTCAGCTTCATGCAGTGGTAAAAGATAAGTTATACCAAAGTTTCGGGATTTTGGAAAATAACTAAAGAGTCGAGCAGGAGGTGGATAAAAGCACTAAAGATCTATTGGTCAAACAACGACACGAGGCCTTTAAGAGAGTGGAGAAGGATGGGTGAACAACACATCGACGAGGCCGCCGGTTTATCAAAGGGCCCGCTGGTGTGCGAGAAGCTCAGGAGATCCATTCTCCTTGGAGTTGCTCAAAATGGGGACCAACGGTTTGGGGACCAAGCTGCTTTCGAGGCAGGCAAAGGCCGAGAACTTCCGTCGATTCTGTTCTCGTAGAGGTCATTTGGTGTTTGCTAGCTTCAAAACTGGTTTGACTTCCTCCCGGCCATGTACTCGTTGGGTTGAGACAAGTTCGCTCGTACGATATTCCAGAGGCAATGTGAGGTACAAAGGACGACTCGTGTTTAGTCGCTGAAGCCTCTCAGTAACATCTCTTGTTTCCACCTGGTCAAATTGGATCTGGCTGTAGACCTCTAATCGCGGGGGTTCAGTGTGATTCTAGGACCCGCGTCGAAGTTCAATTGGCAGAGCGTACAGTGCCGCAAAAAGAACGACAATTATGAAGGAAGCCATGGCACAGCGACCGTGGCCCGAACAGAAAGCTGTTGGGCAACATTGAGGAGTAGCAAGTCGGTCATCTGGTAAGCCACCCTCTCAACAGCGGGCGCATAAGGCAATCAATGAGCACCTCTAATATTATAGATATAATATGTAAAAATTCTATATCTAAAGTATTCGTCTGATTATGCCACAATTAGCACTAATAAAAAACTCTCAATGAGGGAAACCTGGAGGCACTAATTTTTAATTGCTAAAAATCGGCATATGGATTTGGGCATATTCAACATACGATATATAGACTAAAAGGGAAGCGTGGTCTCAGCCGTTTAATACGTAGGAGCGGAGCCCCTATTATGGGGCTACTGTACCCAATCATGTCCTAGAACTTTGTAACACTAGTTTCCCGAATATTGCAATATTCGGAGATATCTGTTAAGAAAAACACCGTTAGCTGAGCAAAGCTGTTTAAAACCACTGTAGTACTCAACTGCCAACAATCGATCTGTCCATCAATCAATCACTCACCAATTTTATTTCATTGTCGTGTCTTGACCTGATATCACCCTACGTGGATTCAACGCGATGCTCTCTTGCTACCAGGCCCTCAAACCACTCCGTCTCAACAAGATTGGGCCAGACCCTTGGTTCCGCTCGTATCACAGCGCGATCGCCAAGTTCACCACCATCGATCCCAAGGGTATTCCTACTTCTTACGAAACCGGGATCATGGTTGGCGAACCTAACGAGAGCTATGTGTACGTTAAGCCTGAAGTCGGGAACGCCATCAAATCCGCCATTATGCGCCAACTTGGGTCCAGCGTGACAAGCCATCCCGAGACTCTTCCGCTCCAATTTAACCACGATTCTCGTCACTTCGTTCATAGTAAGGGCTGTCCAGAATTCAATGACTTGCATACACATTGGCTTATTATAGAATCTGTACCGCTTCCCCGCATTGATATCCCTCAAAATCTGGCTCAGTCAAATAGCAATATTAGTCCCGCCACGCCTTGGCTTTCCGGCAATTGGCACGCTATCACGGTTGATGGAACACCTGATAGTTCGTATCACAAACTAAATATTTTCTAAACCTCTCTAATTATTCTTTTTTATTTTTACAGAGAGCTTTGAACGAATGTCAAGAGAAAGCGCCAGTGAACTCAAGGGTGCACTAGAGAAGTTGAAGGACAGCTAATCATCCATGACGAAATGACTTGCACATGCAATCCGGGTTCACATACAATTACAAAAGAGAAACTCCAATTTGAAAACATTCCCTCAAGTTACGAAGTCCGCATGCTCAGCCCATTGGCAGCGGAATATTTAATTCTTTCCTCAATCTTCCTTATGGGACATGGCCAATCTTCACCGCCCCTTTCTGGCTCTGTTCACTCTGGTCCATGCACCCTTGGATTTCCGACGTGATATGAGGAATCTGTGCTGCGACGCTTCCATAGAACACCGACAACTTCTCAGCATCCCATTGGTTCGTTGAAAGAGCGACATGAGCGCTCTGTAACTGTTGGCCTAGCTTATCTCTAGTAAAGAGCGTTTTCTGAAGCTGATATCCATTTATTTCCACGAATATGTCCGCGGCCAGCAGAGCGACTCTTTTGTTCCCGCTCTGGTGGGCGTGATTGAGGATGATCTTCTCAGCGAGGAAGCCTGCCAACTGGAA
Source organism: Calonectria crousiana (assembly GCA_013406985.1). NCBI lineage: Eukaryota > Fungi > Ascomycota > Sordariomycetes > Hypocreales > Nectriaceae > Calonectria > Calonectria crousiana. The sequence continues at coordinate 742,269 of VTGD01000005.1, read as the reverse complement.
AAGGTCATCAGATCTGACCACTAAAGGCCTGCATGGATGCCTGGTTTACCCAGCTCACCCAGGTCGCACAATTGGCGGGAGCGGGTGAGCAAAATCCGCACTCACCTGTTACTCTCAACGGGATTCCCTTTTATGCATCTACTTTGCACGCCGACACATCTGCCGCACGAAAAGCCTTTCGGCGGTTACTCTCGTTGAGTGTGCCCGGTAGGAATACCCCTCTATGCCCGATCCCATGAATGACAATCGTGCCCAGTACATCCGCAGCTGGTGCCATGCTTACATGCATGCCAAGGGAGTGGGATCCATTTTAGACAGGGCTTCCAGGGACGGTGAAGGCAAGAGGTTCTCTGCGGTCGGCGGGATCCCATTGAATCTGCTACTAAGGGACCCGAGCAAACTTCACTTTCCTAGCCCTCAGTTGAGTCTTGATAGAATGGCAAGAACGTATGAGCATCTTCACAAATTGGATGCAGAGGTTTTACCTGGTGTCGGGGGGATGATTGTTGAGTTGGGTCGGTAGCTAGTGGATCAATCAGTAAACTTGTCGACGAAACGATGAATGTTATTGGCAGACATTCCTCAACCATGATTAGCTCATTTCAAGGGCGCATGTCGTGGGATTCTGTGCTCCCGATTCGGCGGCTTCTGGCGAAGAACGCGGTCGGTTCCCGGCAGGCTAAATCAGAGGGTGATTTGGCTTTTGAGGAGTTATTGCAACTACCTGTGATGGCTGGGAGATTATGTGCCTCTTTTAATATGAGCGGGTTGCCGGAAAATCCTGATGGGGATGTTTACTTGTTAGGTAGTAAAGCAACGTGCCACGACAGGTGTGCCTTTTTCACCGACAATAACCTGTTTGGATTAGGCCCAGCTTGTAAAGCGGATACAAGGACAACGTGTAGAGCTGGAAATGCGAGTGTTGACTTAGGGAATGATTCTAGTGTTTAGTGAAGAATGGCAATGGACTTTTCAACATTGAAATGAGTACAAAGTTTGACAAAATCTTCGGCATCATCTGCAATGCGATTTGAAGTTTCCCGTTTTCAAACTCACAAGTGTATCTCACAAAATATGATCATCAGGATTACGAGCAAATTTATGTTTTGTTGTGTGAACTACTCAGAAAATTTATACTCGCGCTGAATGCTATGAAGAACCTGCAAGCAGCATCTTGACGATAGCCTCGTAGCCATTGCCTGCAGCTAGATACAAGGGCGTCCGGCCCTCGCCATCCTGGGTGTTAACATCGACTTTGCCTGTGCGCAGCAGCAGCTTGACAACGCGAGTGTGCCCAGACTCGCACGCCCAAGACAAAGGTGTCTGCTGGTACTCGTTGTCCTTTGCATCCAGGTCGTCGGCTCCAGCAGTCAAGAGCCGCTCAACCACGTCGTCTTGCCCCCGCGAGGCCGCCCACGACAGCGGGGTTCGTCCCTTGTTGTCCCGGGTGCCCATGTCGGCGTTGCCAGTCTCCAGCAAGAGCTGGACGATGCCATCGCAGCCATTCTCCGACGCCGATGACAAGGGTGTTTGACCAGTCTCGGAATCTCTCGTGTTGACGTCGACCTTGCCCGTTTCGAGTAGCAATTTAGTCACGCCCTCGTGACCCGATGCGCAGGCGTAGTGGAATGGGGTTTTGTTTTTGAAATCTCCCGATCTGACGTCGACTTTGCCCGTCTCCAAGAGCAATTTGACCACGTCCTCGTGGCCGTTCTCACATGCCCAGGACAATGGCGTCTGGCCACATTGAGAATCCCGCGTGTCAAGGTCCACGTTTTCAACTTCGAGGAGCATCTTGATTACGCCGTCGTGGCCATTTTGCGCAGCGTGCGACAGTGCTGTTCGGCCATAGCTGTTGGTCTTGGTGTTGACATTGGCCTTTCCCGAAGGTGCAGGCCGCTCGGCGAGGGTTGACTCAGGGGCCGCTGGTGTTTCGCTGAGAGTCATTTTGAGCGGTATGAGGAGAAATGAGATGCTGGAAACTGCTTCGTCTTTTATTTGCGACCTGCAATGCCTCAGTGCGATTCATATCTGCTTTGGCGGCAAGTCATGGTTATATACTCGTGGGCTACGTGTTATCATCCTTGGCTGGATGCCTCTGAACGTAATGCCAAGATACACTCAGCCGAAAACGATGTCACGAGTTTTCGAAGCTGGAAATTTCTTAGCGATATCGGGCTTAGTTCAAGGCAGACTATGGGGCAACCCCCATTGCACGGCTGGATCTGGAGTCTGGAGCCAACGGGACACCGCTACGATGCGGCAAAAGTGGTCGAGGCGTTATGTTAATGCTGTTGGTGTCTGGAGTAGCGGATGGAGGCTTGGCTTGGCTGAAATCGAGAGTCTGTATTGGTTCCCTTGTAAGCGAGCTGAGGGCAACTGGCGATTCTAGCTTTCTGAGAAAATATTCAAATGCGAAACGTCCAAAAATGACCATAAAGAATGTCGGAAAACCTCAGGAGACCTTATTTCATCTAGCCATAAGTAAGCTCTATTGATGAGCTTAATCACGATCAATCTATGTTTGATTATGTGCCTTTGTGTAAGTTCAAACATGAAGCCCACGTGGACGCGATACAAATGCTTCCCCACTTGGTGTAGACACTTTCATAAACTGGCGCGGAACCATTCCCGCTGATGACTTGTGTCCAGGCGCTGCATAATTTGCATAAAATGGGTTACGCCCAGTCCCAGCATCGAACTCGGGGTCTGCCTATGCAAGCTTTACTCTATAAAACTAAGAATCAGATTAAGGTAGAGCAGATATTAAGGATACCAGACTTGATTCAATCCAACCTGGGACTTGATCGCAGTCACGTGAGGTGGGGTTATTCAATGGCTTTGTGGGGCATTTCGAATCTTGCTTCCTCATCCACCGTATCTTTTTTTTCTGGTCACTTTTAATTTCATTGGTTCCTCGTTTCGATGGATAGTGCAACGAGTGGCACATCTCCAACCACTTCTGCAGCTGGGGAGGAATCCCAAACCGGCAGGATACCAAGCGAAACGGCTCGAAAAATACACACGAAAACGAAAACGGGATGCAAGACATGTAAGAGGAGGAAAATCAAGGTAGGCGCCTCTTGAGTTTGGAAGCTGCTTTTGATGCTCAGCTGTTCAAGTGTGACGAGGCACGGCCGTCGTGTCGGAACTGCATAAAGCACAATGTCTGTTGCGACTTTGTCGAAGCCTCTGATGCCCTTACGGCGGGGAATACAAATCCCAGCCCCGAAGCTCCGCTTAGCCTTATTGATTTGGAGCTTCTTCACAACTTCACTTCATCCACTTACTCCACTCTCACCAATGAGCCTGATATCCGGAATCTCTGGAAGAATACCATCATACGCAAAGCTGTCCACTGCGACTATTTAATCCGTGCAGTTCTTGCCGTCTCAGCAGTCCATCTGGCACAGTATAAACCCGAGAAGCGTCGAGAGTACATATCCCATGGCATCGTTCACCACAGGATAGCAAGCCGGATAGCAACCCAGCTCATGAGCAAACCTCTGATAGAAAATGTCGAAAATCTCTGGATATTCAGCATATTAACCATGTACTTTGGTAGGAGAATAGCCCTGAATCCTGTTGAAAGTTGCTAAATATTGTTCGGAAATAAGCGCTAGGAAGTCCAAAAACCCCGCGAACTTCTCTTCTGTTTGGAGAGAACATTTTTCCAGACTGGATATTTCTTTTGAATGGAGTCAGGCAGCTGTTCATTGAATTGCGATCCAACTCATATTCTGGAATTCTTGGACCCGTCATCAACCGAGGCTCAGCTCGTTGGCTTGCTGCTCATGAGCCACAGCACGAGAATGCAGACATTTTGGGCGAGCTGTGGGGGAAAATAGCTGCAGTTATCACAGACGAGGACGAGCTGAAGATTTACGAGTTTGTGATTCGTGAATTGCGCTGTCATCTGAGCTTTGTGCGCTCCGCAGACACTCAAACCCTGGACATTGTGGATGCATTTGTTTGGCAGTTTAGCGTGGCTGACACTTTTATGCCACTTTTGAAACAATTGAAGCCGGAAGCGGTGGTAATCTTTGCGCACAGCTGTGTGATATTAAACGCTTTGGAGGGTCAAAGGTGGCTACAAGGTTGGGGAACGTTTCTACTATCAAAGGCGTGGGATATTCTTGATGATGAGTATAGATTGTGGATAGAATGGCCCATCGAGGAGATGGGATGGGTACCTCCTTAGCGTTGGATTGTTCCTGGACTTTTCCTTTCAAAAGAAAAACCAAGACGAAGAATAATTTGTCCCATTATCACATTCTCTTCTGCGATAAGATAAAAGTACTCCCCCCCGCTGCTTTGAACTCCAGGCCAGTTTGCTTCTTGCCGCCAACAAAGAATACAGACTCTTCAGCTGCAACTAAGAGAGGATGCGGTGGCGACACAGTGCCCTGAGTGCCAACTGGAGCTTCAATAACCATCGCTAAGAACCCCTCGTGGTCAAATTCCCAGCTCACATCAATATTTCCTTTGTTCGTAGGAAGGCTGCCCTTAGCAGACCTTAACCCCAGTGTCAAAGGTGCTACCTCGAACTCGACCCACCCAGGCGTTGTTGGCCTAATTCCCAAGACAAAGCGTGACAGTTCGGCCGTGGGTCCTGCTGACCAACCGTGGCAAAGGCTTGTGACCAACCCCAGGCCAGGTTTGCCGTTCTCGTCAAGTGTTTCCCAAAATGCTCCAGTGTAGTTGGTGTTCCTTCTATCTGCCATTGGCAACCAAAGATTCTCAAGCAACTCTAATGCTCCATGACTATCTTTGGATGCCATAGCAGCGCGCAGGTGGTACGCCGAAGCATAAGGGCTTATGTATGGCTGGAACCCTGCAGAGATGGCGCCTTTGGAGAAGGCCAAGGGGCCGCCTGGTTGCATGAGCTGGTTGAGAGTGGATAGGATTGTCTTTGTGGAATGGCTTGGGTTGACATTAACACCAGCAAGTATGGCAATTGCGTTTGAGTCTTGACCGAAACCACTGGGCATGGCTTCTGACAAGTAATAGGCTTGAAGCTCATCGCTCCAAAGGTTCCCATCAATAGCCGAACGGAGATTCTCCAAACGGCTTTGATATACTGCGGTGTTAATGCCACCATCTGCCAGAAGCACCTGGCATTCTTGAAGCGCGTAGGCATATAAGACGTTGAATTTCGTGACTACAGCGCTTTGTGCGGGATCGTAGTAGTTCCAATCCCCTCCAAATGAAGCGTCCGAAACATTAAAAAGTCCATTTTCAAGACATTGCGAGTCGGCCCATTCGAGCATTCTCTGAACACGCGGAGCCCACTTCTGGGCAAGCCCGACATCGCCGGTGTGCATATACGTTGCGGCTACAGCGGTGAGAAAGTTAAACGAGTAGCCAATCAGACCTGTCACGTTGACGTTCAAAGGTTCTGCCAAAGGTGCCTGCTGAATTTTCGCGGTAGGGATGAAAAATCCGGGTGTGGCTTGGTAAGAGCCGAGCAGATCGAGAGAACCAAGGATATAGTCGAGACCGTGTGTACTTGCCAGTGCAGCCCTGCCAGCGACGTCCAAATCTCCAGTGTAAGCGATGCGATCCCTGCGTGAACCATCCACCACAGTATTCAGTGGATTAGATCCCATAAAGAAGTCTCCCAGAAAAGACGGATCCGTCAAGTTATAGGCAAATATCTTTTCGCCCTGATGGACCACGGACAGATCCCGAAACATGGCGCGATGGCCAAAAGATGCTCCAAATCCAAACGAGCCGGCGAATCGAGTCGTCTGAGACATCTCGAGCACCTGCGCCCCATCAATCAACACCTTTATTTCGGTCACGGCCATTTCAGCCTGGACTGTATGCCACTTGTCGAGTGAAAGGGAGTTGTTAGTTGCAATGATGAAAGAAGCCAAAACTGTATCCTCGGATGTTGATCCTGCGTGGGCAGTAATTATTCCCAGCGATAAATCGCAAGAGATGTAAACGCCCGAGTTGAGGGTGTCGGATAAAACTATGAATCCAAAGCCACCAACAAGAGGCTTCACTTGGAATTGAAGGGTGTAATACATCAATTGGGCGGCAACTGCGGACCCATGGACTTGCGGCGCTAGACTGTCCACCAATGTGCCTTCAAGTGTAACATCGACAAAGTCCGGTATGGTATTTTTGGGTATTTCGGTCATCTGAATAGTTCGCGCACCAACTGACCAGATGCGGTTCAGGTTTTCGTTTGACGAGTGGAATTTACCGGGTAGTTGGAAAATTGGGGTGGTATCAATGGTCGGGTACACGCCCACATTCTTTAGCGTGATGGCTCCGGGAGAGGATAAATTGAGCTTTTGATATCGGAATGCGCCCTGGATGAGGTGATTTTTGAACTTGCCAGGTGTACTGATGTTGTACCTGTTGACCCTGTAAGTGTCCATGGCCGCAGCAAGAGGAAGCGGACCATCGGACTAGGCCAAGTTAATACATCTAAACAGAAACTCTTGAGGTTTGGGTGTGTGCATTACCATGTATTTGTCGAGGGCAGATTTTGTCTCACCATACGTGACTTCAAAACTTGAGGTGTCGCCTTCCCTCCAGGTAACCTCAAAGGCTGGAAAGCCTTCGATGCTCTGATTGTAATCCAGAATGATAATTGCGGCAGAGCCATTTGTCACGTCCAAGGTAAGATGATCGCCAGTAGCAGCGATGAAGTTGGACTTGCCAGCATCTGTGCAACTAGTCTCAAAGGCCGGTTGATCAGGAAGTACTGTAGGGTAAGTCCGAGGCAGCAAAGTGAGGCCGACAAGAGCATGCCGCAGAAGTTGCATAGTGATGTGAAGAAATGAAATTGTCGGCAGGATATTCATTGACATAATTTGCGAATGCCTCTCTATTTATGGACTCACTCTTGAGAAACAGAATTTCGTACGGTAATGAAATTTCAGGCAACCCAATTGGCAAGGTCCAGGTGTCCTTCGTTTGACAGGGACTTTTGATGCACGATTAGTTTTTTGATCTTGACCGGGAAAATGACATAATACTACTGGGGAGGTTTGACCAATTGTGGCCTTTGAGGCGGTGCTGCCAGCCATTGCAGTGTTGTTCCTTGTTCGGATGGCGATGCCTATTTGCTCCCAGTCTGATCTAGCCCCTTTTGGCCGAGTCGTGTTCGACAGCATATTGTCAAGGAAAATTCCGCGCATTCGGAGCGAGGCTCGGAAAGCCATTCATTGTGTCGCCAAGGCACCTCGTCCCAATTGTGCTATGAAGAAGAAAAGGAATCCCGCGCAAATGTTTTCGCAAAAACATACCATGCAACAGATAGCTAGATGGTGCTCTTAGCTCGATGCTTGGCCACTTTGCATAAGAAGAAAAAAGAAATAATCGGCCGCGACGCAACGTTTTGGAAGAGTTCTCAAGGTCAACGTTTTTCTTCTCCCAGTGACTTACCTGTCAATTGCGAGGTCCTCGACTTCGGGCGCTCCGCGAATAAAGCGAAAATTGAGCGTTTTGCCGAGCCATTTTCGGCGCCAACGATCCTGGCCCATGTCGAGTTGAGTCGGTGGCACTGCCGAGAGTGGGGACGATGGTGCTTCTCGGACACTATGCGAGCATCGCGTTTCTCGCGTTCCTGGAGTGGAGAGAACCCTCTTTGCGACCATCGGAACGAATAAAAACCCAACAATTCTACTTGATCTGCTTGCGCTATGAACCCATTCCGATCACATACATTCATTGGGTCCCTTTTCTGATATTCATAATTTTCGTTTGTTCCTTTTTCAAAAAGCCACCCTCAGTCGCCGGTTCATCCTGCTTCAATACTGAGTCGACCTAAACGCCTTCTCTGCATGATCAGCACTTGTAATGGGTTCTCGCCACTTTCATAGGGCTGCCTCTTCATCTCTGGAGGCTAGCACTTTTACATTCAGCTTATACCACTATACTCCTTCTCTGGCGGCTACTATTGTAGCTGTGGTCATCTTCGCATCATTGACTTGTTACCATGCATGGTTGATCAAGCGTCACCAGGCCTGGTATTTCACAGCCTTTACCGTCGGTGGTCTTTGTGAATCTCTCCCATATACAAGCCACCTTTGCCCTCGCAAATTTTGCTAACATGGTTTGTTTAGTCCAGAGCCTCGGCTATGCCGGTCGTATCTGGTCTCACTATGACCCCACGGCCATTGGCGGCTTCGTTATCCAGGCCATATTAATCCTTGTCGCACCAGCGCTATATGCAGCATCTATTTACATGATCCTCGCCCGCCTCATTCGTGCTATTGAAGCCGAGAAGCTATCTATTGTGCCCGTGCGATGGATGACGAAAATATTCGTGACTGGCGACATCATCTCGTTTTTCATGCAAGCTGGAGGTGGGGGCATTCAGTCTGCTGGCACTCTTGATTTGTACAACATTGGCGAAAAGATCATCATTGTTGGTCTTTTCGTGCAAATTGTTATCTTTACCTTTTTCATGGTCACCACTGTCACCTTTCACACCAAAATCACGAAGGCGCCTACTCCGGCTGCTGTCTCTAACGTGGTTTCTTGGAAGCGCCACCTTCGCGTCTTATATACTAGTAGCATCCTCATCTTGGTACGAAGCATTTTCCGTGTGGTGGAGTACCTGCAAGGGAATGGAGGCTATCTGATTTCCCACGAATTATTCCTTTACATTTTCGATGCGCTTCTGATGGCTGGTGTCATGGTTATATTTGCTACTTGGTATATTGGTGACCTGGAGGATAGTTTAAATGGCGTTCGCGATCCTTTGGACAGTCATTATGATTCCATTACTGAGCAGAGAAGCAGTGACAGCCAGCGGCCTGTGGAAATGACACATCTAGTTTAATAAAGCTTCACGCAGGTTTTAGGCCTGTATATAAACAATTGGCACAAATGGATAGAGCTCGTGTATGCTTCCTGTGTCCTTATCTGTCGGTGACATATTCACGCTTCTTATTCGAAGTTGGCCATTTTCAATGATGATGATTGCGGGATAGCGGCCAGGTCAATACTAACCAAAGCCCACGATGACAACCTTGCGCTTACATAATTAGTTTTGCGATCATTCAGAAGAATACACTGGTGGCGTTCTATTAACGATTGTGTGTGGATGATTGCTCGAGGCAGTAATATGTTAGTTGGACTGTGAAAGTGTCAGTCTCTAACGTGAAATCGCAATGTTTTCACCTAAAATGGAGCATCAATTGACCGATTAGCTGTGGTATAGCATTATTCTACGTCTAAAATATGGGTTGTCCCGTTTGTTCCCGATGGGCCAAGAACTGAATGGAGAGCTGACATCCAACTCCACCATGCTGCTTCCGCCACAAACCATACACTAAAGTGCCTCACATCTGTCGTATATCGAAGCAAACCCGTGGTGTTTCTGACATGAATTTGGCTGTGGCCCTCATTGGGGGAGATTGGATGACGAGAGGACTGATTACGTACCAAGAATAACTGGACCCACCCTCCAAGCTTGCGCTGTCTGTTATTTTGAGTTCTAGCGAACATCTTAACAATCCGACCCTGTCTCATATAGTGACCCTAAGAATGCGGTACCATTTCATGCAATTTGATAAAAAGTTGTATCCAAGGCAATGGTATTGGAGAATAGTGCTTGCAGTTAGCTCAATATGGCCGGGAATGAAAATACCCGTCAGTCATCTTAACACGTGTGCTGACCTGGACTGCGCCTCTTCTCCGTCCATCTATAAACAAAAAAGAGGGATTTATAAATTGCAGGATCGTATGCATGTAGCCTAACGTGGCTGTACTCAGGAAAGTGTCCGAGCTGAATAGCGATCTTCAGCGCACTTTCTAGGCTCATACACAACCCGGGTTGGTTGCCAAGCAGGAGCGGTATTTTTATCTGATTTGGGCTAGTATGATTGGCTGTTTTATACTGCGGTCGGACCGCTGCCGTGTTCTAGTCCCACTGCATTAGGAGGCCATCGTTTGTAATTGGACAGCCTTCGATATCAAAAAGTGAAACCAAGCCACAAATATGTAGGACTAGCAAGGCTCACGCCAAGCTGCACTTTACGGCATAGCCTCTGGGCTCACCCACGTAGCGATTGGTTGGCCATGAAGAAGTCGCATTTTTGCCTGTTTTGGGCCGGTATGATTATCGATTAGATATGGTGATTGGACTATTGCCATGTTCTAGACCCACTTGAGCCTGGAGAACACTCTCTATCGTCAGACAGCCTTGTATGTTAAAGAATGAAACCAAGCCACAAATGAGTACGCCCGGCGGTGTTCAAAGCTGAGGCCAATCAGGGACCCAAGAGATAAAAGAGAGTCCAGATCCATTGCAGGATACAAGGCACCCTGGTATACTTTTCGTTCATCTTATTTCATTATGGCCCAACTGTTGACGCTATCGGAATTACGTGTAGCTTGACTCTTACTTCTACCGAGTGATCAGCAACCAATTTATTGGGATGGATCTCTTTTCGCAGCTGCTAGTAAAATGCTCGGTAATGAGACTATTCTTCGCGAGTGCGATGGGCAGATTCATGATTCGAGCAAATGACAACAACGCATCCGAGCCCATTTATCAGCGCCGCGCCTATCACCAAGATATGTACAGTGAAGCCATGACCCGTGTTCTTTACTAACACGACGCGAACTGGCAGTTCTAAATGACCATCTTTACGTCGAAGGGGGGGAGATATCGAATTATGTTAAAGGAAGCAAAAAGGAAGGCGAGCCTGACTTTCGCACACGTACGATTAGTCCCTAGACTTTTCTGCTTACTATTTCTAACCGGCCGCAGCAAACGCAACATGGTCAATTCCACTCAACATCTCCTGGACGAACACAACAGTTAAATTTCGACAAATAGACAAACCAGATGGCCTTCCACCACCAATCAGCAACTTCGGTCTGTGGTCGAATGAAACGACTGGGAAGCTATACCGATGGGGCGGTAAGCGTCAAGATTCAGCAGCCAACGAGAATTATACTCCCCTATACGAGTTCAGGTCTGATGGGCAAGGCGGTGGTAGTTGGTCTGTATCTCAACCTTCTAATCGGGATTTCTTCGTAAGTCTTTGGCATGGCATTTCAGGCGTGGCCACATCCTGCAACGGGATGGGGTTCTATATGGGCGGCTTCGCAAACGACAAATCAGAGCCCAATTACCGTAATCCAGAGAACACACGACTCACAGGCGTTTTGACCTACGATATGGGCACTCGGGCATGGTCCAATGAATCAAGCTCCGGACTAAATAGCTTTGGGTATATAGAAAGAGGTGGTGCTATTTGTACGACCAGCTTTGGCCAGAATCCTCTTGTTCTCGTCTTGGGTGGTAGTTATGGCCCTGTGCAAGGGACTGAGCCACCGCGTCCAATTGACTTTGAGAAGATTAAATTCTATGACACCGTGACAAAAGTCTGGTATGCCCAAGATACCACTGGGAGCATCCCACCTACTCGCAAAGGCTTTTGTTCCGCCGGCATCGCTGGGCCGAATGGGACATATGAAATGTACGATGAGACTTTTCGGCCCACCACTAGTATCTTGCTTACATTCATCTAGATTTATTTATGGCGGAGAGAACGAGGTAATAGGTGCTCTCGATGATATTTGGGTTCTATCGCTGCCTGCGTTTCGCTGGTTCCGTATAGAAGCATCGGCTCCAGGCCGCACTTATCAATCATGTGCCGTGGTAGGAAAAAGCCAGTTACTGGTATTGGGAGGAATTTTAAAACCGGGAGTTTACACAACGGATGACCCATGGCCCCGGGCCCTTGGAATTTTTGATTTGAACAGCCTTCAATGGAAAGATAGGTATGATCCCGATGCTGAAGAGTATGCATCACCTGATATGGTGAAGAAATGGTATAACGAAGGGTATGGTATCTGCCGTATATCCCAAAGTAACATGAAGCTAATCCAATTCAGGGGAGTCGACTCAGTGAAATGGTCAAATGATCAGATCAAGGGAATCTTCACGACTAGTAAAGGTACTTGGTCCAAAGGTTAGGCTTATTAATGATTAGGCTAACTGTTGCTGATAGTGGTGAATGGCACAAGCTCTGAAGACACTTCAAATTCAAAAGGAGCTAAAGGGGCGCCAGCAGGGGCTATTGCTGGAGGCGTTATCGGAGCTGTGGCACTTGTCTGTATTGCAGGTGCTGCATACTGTCTTTTCCTACATTGGTCACGCACATTGACTCAAAGTGGCAAGCCTGGAAAGAAGGAAGAAGAAATCGAAGAATTAGATCCATATCTTGTTCTCACGCCGGCGCCATGGGAGTTGGAGACTAGAGAGTCTCCTGTTGAATTAGAGGGAGAGAGACGCCATGGTCGCTCGAGGACACCACAAGATCACTAAATTGTGATTCATTTTGGTGCTGGAATTTAATTCGCACGCGAGCCAGTAGTTTTAGATAGGGTTAGTTGATATATCAATATTATTAAAGTTCATTTCATTGGTAATTATTATATCTCCTGAAGATTCAATTGACCCCCGCCGTGAGAATATGTGCGTTCAATTGGGTTATCTGTTTGAGTGTACCGCTCCAGTAGGGCTTTTGTAACAGATGCAGCTGTAGCTGCTGCAAATGGCTGCCACCTTTTGTCCTTGTGGCTGTCGGCGTAGTCACAGACACCTTTGGCCACGATACAAGGAATCTCGTCCCAGTTACCGGCGCCTTCCATCTCAAAGGCAAGAATGTCATGCTGTTTGGCAATACTGTCGCGGTCCTCCCCAGACTTGAGCACCATATCCCCAGACCCTACGCGCCCGATGAATATGAAAGGAGATTGGGCATCCTTGCTGCACCCATCGCGCTCCAGTTGTCGCTTCCTCTCAAGGCGTTCTCGCCGCACGACGTCTTTGATGTTACATCCGAGCGCCTCGCACGATAGCTTGCGCGATTCGTCACAAACCGGATCCGAGCTGTTGTGGCATTCCCTACAGAGACACTGTGGGGATACGTGATGCTTGTGACGAAAGCTTGCTTCGAATAGTCTATCATTGTCGGCTCCTGGGTACTGATAATTTGCTCGTCGTCGACTGTTAAGTGACCTTTCCTGGAGTTGTTGGAGGAAAAACGCCGCGCGCGACTCCAGTCGCTCTCGGGCTCGGTCTGTCTCAAGGACGGTAAGTAAATTAGATATATTCTTTGTCGGTCTGCCGAGGACATCTTCAACCGTATTCTTCATGGAAAACCCATCCGGGAAATGTCTGCTATGATCATATTGGACGACTGTTTTGCTGATGACTACGTCGCCAAGCAGCAACTCCTCTTCTGCCATCGTGTTAGGCACACCACATATTCCGGTTAATAAAACTAATCTCAGTGCTGGATAGCTTGATCGAAGGCTCGCAGCCGAGCTCGCAGCGCTGACCTTGCCCATGTTGGAAAGCAGCGCTAGGACAACATCAAATTTCCCAATGCGCCCAGTCGTATACGTATTGGAGTCTCCCACTGCCCTGCCATACGGGTCACCCTCCTCGTCCCAAAACTGGTCTATGAGTAGTGAAACAGCATTATATTCAAGTGGCAGAGCACACACTATGGCAATTTCGAAATCCTTCCTGCTGCTAGGGCGGTAGGGTAAAGGGTCGGCTCGGCTCTCGAGTGAGTGGTATGAAATTGCCCGATTGGTAACAAATCCTTCTACGGAAGCTTTTCTGGATTCCCCAAATGTTAGGTTTGATAAAGTAGATGTCTGTTGCGGTAGTGGCGTGAGGGGACTTGGGGATCTAAATGTGGGTGTTTTCTGATTGAACGACAGCTTTGTCATTTTTCGGGGGTTGTTCAGATGAGCGACGTCCCAGCGATCAGAACCAGGTGGTGACTCTGACCGTTGCCGTTTACTCATGAACTTGGGTATTGATTCCTCAAGCCCACGCTCGAGCTTTTCCACCACTTCCTTGTAGAGCTTTTTTCGAATTTTTGAATCAGCATCTCTTGACTCACGATCTCGAGAGCCCAGCGCTTTTGCTATTTTCTGGTGGACAAGCAGACAGCCTCTGACAGCTTCCAGGTAGGAATCGGGTCTGTCGTTTTCAAGGTTGTCTACAAGATCCAAGAGTTTAGCCCACGCATCACGATTTTCACCACAATCAGGACTGATGGCTAAATCGATTGGTTGACCACAATCTATTTCCAGTAACAGCTTAGCAAAGGACAACAGCACGGGGTGACCCATTCGAAAGTTGTATGAGTCAACTGTCGCTGGAAACTTGGAATTGAATGCTAGGTATGGAAATTCTCTTTTGGCAGACGCATTTGAAGAATCCAAGAAATAAATCTTTTTCGATGTGAGGTCCGCGTCAAAGAAGTCCATAAGACAGAAACCGAGCTTGACGGCAAGTTCTCTCTTGTCCTTTGTGCTGAACTTTGTTGGTGAGCTCCCGTGCAAGGAAGCATTGATGTCTCGAGAAAGTGGCTCGAAGGCGCCATCCATTATGAGCTGGCTAAGAGATTCCTTAGGTGATGGGGCCGCTGAGGAAGCAGAATCGGTCCATGAGCCAAACAGCGCGTATTGTTCAATGTACAGCATCAGCGACTTTTCTTGACCGGTGTATTTTTGAAGATATGCGCAGATATCGGGGATGTTTGAGATTGAGGTTTCGCTCCTGCAGGTGAAACAAGCAAAGTGTAAGCTGACAGTCACTCATGTTAGTCTAGTTTGGCATACATACAAGTTAAGATGGTCACAGCGTGCTTCTCGCCATAAATTCAGCTGTGGACATGTTGACAACATGAGTTGTAAACTTGGTAACGCTGAATCTTCATCAGGGTCCTCCATGAGTTTCAAAAGCACCTCATGTGAGGTGTTGCACCTGAAGTGCTCAAATACAGCCCCGATCACGGACGTGGCCCGATTCCGTATTCTAGCCTTCTTCCATATCTTCTTTTTCTGATGTTGAAGCGGAGCCAGAGACCGTTCTTGCGACCCCGGCGCGAGCATTCGGTCGATGCTGTCATTGCAATCCGTGACAATATGGAGACAATGGCGAAGCCTGTCAGTTTCGGATGAAAGTTTGAACAGCTTCTTGTTGGGGCCAGATACCAAGTTAACCGCTACCGAAGTTGACTCTAGAAACGCTGCTATGGCTCGTAGGTGAGGATATTCTTGCCGCTCCGAACAGTCACGCGGGCTCCAATCTGATGCGAGGTCCTCCAGAAGCGCACAAAGGCAGCTGAGCTTTGCTTGACACTGGTCAAAATCTACCGAGTCCAGATTTTTAGTACATTCTCTGGGCAAGAAAACCCGTCGAAGTTCCACTTCGACAAGTTCAGCGTCCGGGTGCACCCATTTGTGATCATCGAGAGGCCCAGGCTGCACCTGGTATGGCGCTTTCCTCTCATTCACGAGGCGTCCAATCCCATTAAGAAGACGCCATTCCTTCGACTCGATGAGATAAGGCATTTTGACCCATGGACCTGGACTGCCCGATTCCAAAGGTGCGTGACAAAGCGAGCGATGGATTTAATGCCTCCTTGCGGCTGGGATTTTAGGTGAGACAGACAAAGCACTGAGCTGACGGCGAAGATGTGGAGACTCGTCTTCTCACCAATCGCCGTCGCCGAACGAATGCGCCCAGCCCGTGACCAGGATTTTGTCTGAAAGTATTGGTTGGGGGCCGAATTCAAAGGCCCGTTAAATCGCGCTTATTCCCAGCTTCTCCGCTTGACAGGTCAACACTCCGACAGTTCATTGAGCAGTTGGACAATTATGACACGAATTACCCTGATGTGTCAAGTTTAATTCTTGAAGATCCAAGTTGTAGAATGAATATTTCCTCAGGATGACTTCGAACCTTGGGAGTGATCTTCTGTACAGGCTGGCCTGTGAATGTGAAGATCTGTTCGGTCAAGTCCAAGAAAAATTTCTACAAATACAACAAGGGGGTACCGTCATTGAACTATGTGCCGAATTTCAGCAACGCTTCGCCATATGGGCTGCACACCTCGGCGTGTTTGCCCGAAAGAGTCAATGTTTGGATACAAGACTGCAAAACTTTCCTGACCTCCAAGATCTTGTCACTCGGCTGTTGGATATTCTCCGCCGCAGCCTGTAGCAGTGCACAGTTGAAGCAAGGGGTCAAGGGGAGGGAGGCGAGGCTCTCAAGACAGTCCTAGGAGCAATTGACGATTCTCTCGCTCGACTGAATCGGCTAGGGGTTACCATTCGCCAATCAAGTCACTCCAAACTCGATGGAAGAGCTCAGAAATTTGCTGAGGGCCTTGATCTAAAACCACTCGCCAACCTATGTGAGAGAGCTGTGCAGATATTATATTCAAGCGCACACCAGTCCCTTAAAGACCATCTCGCAAAATCGATGACAGATAGATATGCTGCGATGTGCTTTCTCAAATCTCGAAATAAGATACTCACCACTCGTAGGGAGCCTGCTGCGGGACTGGCTCCTATACCAGAAGTACCAAATGCGGAGATTCAAACTACTATATCTACTAATAAGCTAACGAGAGTTATGCAAGTTACAGTATTAGATACTATTTCAAGACCACCCATAGCACCATCTCAGTCGAACTTATCCAGTGTGGATATCCACCATATCAGACGCCGTCAACGACCACCTGATGAAGCATCAACTAAGTTTCAGAAGACCATGTCAATTCAAGCCAACCAGAATAACTATCCAAGGCTACCAATTGTACACGCAGACAGTGTTGTCTTCAGCTGCGAGTGGTGTTCTGAGCCCCTCGGGAATAAAACGCTATCAGACAGCGAATGGCGGTACGTAACATATTGTTGATCAAGTTTTTCATCTGAGGTTTTGAGATGTTTTCAGCGCCATAGCAGGCCGATACTAAACTACTCTTAGCCATCATGTAGATCGAGACCTCAAGCCTTATGTTTGCGTTGCGGAAAAATGCTCAGAAGCGCACCCAGCCTACCCAACTTTCGATCAGTGGTTCAAGCATATGACATTTCATAGCCGGCAGTGGTATCGACATATCTATATTACACCTAGCTGGGTATGTCCCATTTGCGAGTTTAATTCTGAAATTTATCAAAGTCCGGAATCTCTATATTGCCATCTGGAAGAATCCCACCGCGAGGATTTCACAAACCCACAGCTTCAAGCTATCTCAAGACAAAGTATGACTGAGCAAACAAGAGATTGGAATGATTGCCCTTTATGTGGGTTTGAAGTAGAGGAAGTGAAAGGAGGAGAGGGTCGAGCTGTGTTTCCTAAGCGGCGGAGAGGACTGCCCAACAACGACGCCATTAAAAGCTCAAGAAGAGCTTCTGAAATGAAGAGCCCCGATATCCACGGCCCATCTCTAAATTATTCACACGGCTCTTCCGATTCCGATGAGACGGACTATCCGAACGAGACAACATCCTCCAGTGTAGACCGCTCGAAGGCCGCGGCTCGGCATATCGCAGCGCACCTTCAACTGTTGATGCTTTTGACACTGCGTTTCTCTGTCTTGTTGGACTTTGATGATAGTTTTGATCACGAAACAAACAGTGATTCTGTTGATATCGGCGAAGGACGGAGCGCCTCTGATGTTGCATCTGACACTGACGCAGATATTACGTTGATGGACAAGGATAATGACAAAGAGGAACAATCCAAAGCCAGAATGGATTTGGATTCTGTCATTGTCGAGGATGATATCCCCGTTCCTGATACAGACATTGACTTTGACAATATCCCCAGGCCATATGATAACCTCATGGCTGAAGATGACGATTTTTTGAAAAGGGTGATTGAGTCTGGGGCTTATCAGTCTTGGGGGGACGATAACGACATAAATAGTGATTCTGTTGAGATCAGCGAAGGAAGCAGCGCTTCTGATATTGTATCTGACGCAGATATCACACATAACGATTTATTAACAGCTCATCAGTCTTCGAGAAACAATAACAAGGTGGCACCGCGCGTGCCGGATCTGCAACTAAATACCAGGATAGACCCCGTCCTTGACAAAATGTACGACATCCTGCGTGGACCTGACGTCCTCTTATCGCGCGAAAAATTCCAAGACTTCTTCAATAGCACGGGGGACTGGGTCGCCGTGACTGGGTTGGAGCAACCCGTATACTCACTCAAGGAATTCCAGTTCTTGGTCTCAAATTATCAATGGGATGCTGTCAAGCCCCTGCCAGAAAAGGATCTTTCGAAACCCTTGACAAATTACTTTATCAACAGTAGCCATAATAATACCTACCTGGGTAAGAACCAGTTTGTTTCGAGCGGGCCTGAAATTTACAAGGATGTACGTGAACCCTGGTGCGAGGAGTCATATAAATAGGCGACTAAGACGCGACCTTTTGCTAATTCTGCATCTCAATAGGTTCTCCTAAGGGGATGCCGATGCATTGAGATTGATGTTTGGAATGGATATTCTGACATACTAAGCGAGAATCCCAAGGGCTCCAAGGCATATCAGCGTGGGATTTGGGAAAGTTCTCCCAACAGGGTTTACGATGCCGTCGAATCTCGTAATCTCCTCTCAGGTTCTCAACCCTCAAGATCCCAATCACAATATTTACTTCCAAAAGGAGAGCCCATTGTGAAATATGGCTGGGATTCTTCTTTTTGCTGCAGCTTTCGCGAAGTGTGTGTGGCGGTCAGAGAGGCTGCGTTCTGCGATAATGACTTGCCTGTCATTGTAAGCCTTGAAGTCTATGCTGGTGGATACCAGCAAGAGGTTATGGTCAAGATAATGAAGGAAGAATGGGAAGGGCATCTGTTAGACAGTCCTTTAGATGGTTACGATCCTCGGTTCAGGCTTCCTAAGCTGTCAGATCTACGAAACAAGATCCTCGTCAAGGTAAAAAAGGCCCAAGCAACGGATGTTGTGACCCCTTCTAACGCAACCGTACCTTTGACCTACACTGAAGATGAGGATGCTTTGGGATCGAAAGATGAACGACCTACTTTGAAGGCGAACGATCCAGCGCTGGCGGCCTTTCCCAACCCGTTAAAGGGCCGCCACAACAAGGTCCCCATATCCGAAAACCTGAGCGACCTAGCTATATATACCGCAAGTCAGCATTACAAAAGTCTTGAGTCGCCAGAAGCAAGGAAACCATCGCATATTCTTTCGATTGGCGAGGACCGAATTCTTGAGCTTTACCAACAAGATCATGAAGCCATCTTCACTCACAATAAAGCCTACTTTATGAGAGCCTTTCCATCCGGGCGTCGGATTGATAGCTCTAATCCTGACCCGAGCCTGTTTTGGTGTGCTGGAGTGCAGATGGTTGCTATGAACTGGCAGAGTATGGATGAGGGCATGATGCTCAACGAAGGCATGTTTGCAGATGAGCAAGGCTGGGTGCTCAAGCCCCCCGGTTACCAGAGCTCCGACAAACAAGCCCAAACCCAAAACCAGGCAGCCCCTGGTCTCACAATGGACCTGAAGATCACTATATTCTGTGGTCAGAGTATTCCAGTTCAGGTTGTCGGTGTACTAGATGAGACTACATGGGCCAGCATCATTCGCCCGGTTGCTAAGGCCGAGTTACACATCGACAAGGTAACCGAGTCTAATCCAGACTTGCAGGTGCATAAACCCAGGTACAAGCAAAGGTCCGCTGTAGGGAGGACAAATAATCCGGACTTCGGGCCTCGGGGGTCCATCCTTGAGTTCATCAACGTTCCCAAAGTTGTCGAGGAACTAAGTTTCATCAGACTCAAGATTGAACACGACGGGCCAATGGATTTCAGCTCGCCACTACTCGCCTGGGCTTGTATCCGCCTGGACCGACTGCGCACCGGTTATCGGACCATTCGCTTAATAGACTCCGACGGGTGTCCCGTTTTCCGCGGCAGACTGCTTGTCAGAATTGAGAAGACTCTGAGGTAGCGTGTTGCTTGTCGTTTAGGATGTGACCCCAGTGGTACGCCTGCGGTCTTTGTGTCGCTTGTCACGTTGGCTCACCGACCCGACCGCTTGATCTGGCTGAGCACAACCCTCTAAGATCACGACTGGCATCGAAAGAAGTTTCAAGGGCGTTTTAATACATTAATAAAATGTATTCAAAAATCTTTCTATTCGTTGATGAATGTGAATAATGCGACAATACGGTTAATCTTTGAGTCCGATCGCTGAGATTCAATCGTTGTCAGATGTCAACCTCCTTATCACTTCGAGGTTTGCCCTTGATACTGAAGAATTGTCTGATAGAAATTGCAGTGGAAATGCGGGCTACAGTTAATCGTTTACCTATACAACTAGCGCGCAAAATGAAAGTATTTTTGAGATCACTCAATCAAGAGCGGAAGTTTCGAGTTACAGCCGTCAACGCTACAGTAGATTTCCACGATGGGATGCGAGCATTTCCTTTGTCGATAAATGGCCAGGTTACTAAGCTGCCTGGGGCTTCACAGCCTCCTTGAACAAAACAGCCTGTTCAACGGCCTCGGTGATATGCCCATCCTTGTTCAGGGTGTACCATACGTATCCTTTGACCACCGGGCCGTTCCCAGGCCAGATGGGGCCAAACTTGCCAGCGAAGTTATCCGATTCGAAACCATTTATGCCAGTGAACTCCATGTTAGCTATAACGGCAATTTCCGTTCCATCTTTATTAAATATAACTCTCTCGATCGTGAGTTTCTCTCTTAGGAACTGGTGTGTTTCCTTTAGCCACTTAGTGAATTGTTGTACCGTTCTCGTCGGCTGGCCGCTCCACTTAAACTGAACACATGTTAGGTCGAAACTTGCAAGATAGTGCCCGAGGTACAAACTAGATGACCCACAATAGCATTGGGCGCGTAATAACGGCTGTACACAAGCGGATCATCATTGCTCACTCCATCCAGATAGTCCTGGAGGTCCTGTGCATTTCGAACTGGCTTTGTAGCGAAGGGTAGATTTGTGCTTTGCGACATGTTTTTTGTCTTGAAAATGATTGATAAAATGAAATATAGGTAGCTGATACCTATTATAATACTCAATGCGATGGAATTCAAGGCAATAACTTGCATCGTATGCTGGATCCAGATTTTTGCAAGGGGCATCAGGTGGCGCCGAACAACCGTCCCCACCGAAGAGCTGAACAACAGAGAGACCACTTGGAGGGTCCCCACATAGATTTCTTCAACGTTGACGTCTTAAATTACCCACCGGTATGTAGAGGTGGGGAGGGTAAGAAGCTATGCCCAGCGTAGGTAGGCGTTGATATTTCCTGTCGGAGACGCAGTTCAAGCACCGATGCCCGGTTACTCGGCAGAGTACTGATGCTGGTCAACAGACACCACAGTTTCTCAACTTTATATCGAGGCTTATAGTTCATATCCAAGTTCATAACCAAGCGTGCAAGTAAATCGGGCATGGTATTAAGTTGTAAGGTTTCATTTATACTAATTAAAGGGCACCTTGTCCATCTGGACCTCAGACTGCCAAAATAGAACATAGTGGATGGGCCTGTATATTTAAGATGGACTTTCCGATATCACATTCAATTTCTTGATCAGGTAGCTCTATTGAGCGAAAAAATACATGGCCTCAAGTCGCTAACGCAGGTTTCCAACTCGGTGGCGATGTGTCGTCGGTTTTGTCACCCGACCGTCCCCACCCGCCCAGAGCGAGCCCCACCCCAACCTCAACCTCCCATTGCTGGAGGCGTGGCACACATTCCCGGCTGCCTCGTTCTAAAAACCTGATGCTGGTGTTACCACTCAATATATCCAACAGCAGCTGCATTATGTCAGCGCCGGGCACTAGTAGGAGGCGCAGCTCATCGGAACACACGTCCAACAACTGCCAGTGCAGTGATGCGCCTCCATTACATCCCGGAATCCATTGATTATTGCATAGTTGTGTGAAGTGCTAGCATATGCAGGGCCCCCGCAGTGGGAATGTACTCTCTTCTAGGTCGCTAGTAGCTGCATGAATAAGGTTGGTCAAGGATCAGGGCCATTTTGCGTTCCCCAGAGCCCTTTTAAGCTTGATTGCGCCTGTCCACGCCATTGTTGGCATTTCTACCTCCGGCTGTGCAGCAACGTTGCGCTGCATACGGAGGAACATTAAGCATGCACTCCCACCACACAGTTGCAATCTCCTAGAGAAGAGTATCAAATCAAAAGAACTTTTTTGCATCAAGGGCTTTTTTTGGTACGGGGCAGTCCCGTGGTGAGGTTACCATTTATCCACGCGATGCACTCGTGACCGATATTTTCTTGTGCGGCTCAAACTTAACCGGCAATATTTTTCCCTGTTTAACCAAATACGAGCTGGGAAAATCTAATGGGCTTCTTTAATCATCCGATTGATAAATGTATGATGTGCATCATTTCACAAAATCGCATCTTGTAGCAGGAGTGATCAGGCAGTCGCAAAAAAATAACACTCAAATACCAACGTTGAAAACAAAACAGACAGTCTCAAATTTATGAAGCGCACTTATATTCACGGTTCGATCTCTATCATACATGACACTTGCAACCTTGGGCATTGGTATCACCCGCCGATTCTCAGCAAGGGATCCCCTGTCGTCAATTTATGTACTTTTCGATATGCGAACCTCCAGCTTCCACCTCGAATGGAATTCAAGCCTCAACGAACTCTGCATCGGATGGGAATACTTCGCCTTCGTCCCACTGTGGATGGTTAGTAAGACTAGTCAATAGACAGGGAGCTCATCATCACGAGTAGTGAAGTAGACGTACGTGTTCGACAATGCAGCCAGATTCCCAGCGGTATCGGTCGACGATCTCAGTGCCGTTGGCAAGGTAGTTGAGCCAGCTGTATTCGCCCTTGTATGCCTGGCGCTTCACGCTAATGTCGGTTGGAGGCCAGAGGGTGCTGAGGTCATTAAAGGCAAAGGCCGGGCCGTTCTCAGCCCCTGGATGGTGATTCTACAGGTCCCGTTAGTTTGAGCGTGATCGAGGTAGCGAGGGGGGGCAGCCATACAATATAGTTCTCCGAGATGTACGAGAAAGCCTTAACGAGATCCTTGTCTACGATAAAGGCGTTGCCGTAGCGGAAGGCCCGCTTGTCGGTTTCCTCCCCAGGTGTGGGTTTGACGGGCACGCATGGTGGTGGGAGAACGAGTGGAGGCGAAGGAGGAATCGGAGGAAGACCAGAGCCATTTGAGTGATGTTTATGCGGCAAGGCCAGGCCCAGCTGAGCCAAAGAGGCGAGGACTGTGAGCGGCGCGGCGAAATGCATTGCGAAGTAGTGGCAAGTGTGAAATGGTCGGTGATGATGAGTTTGAAGGATCTAGTGGTGATGGGCCTAGGAGCCTTTTGTAGTTGTATCGTCGAGAAGCCAGCTAATGTCTTAAACCTTCAACAGGTAAGTAAGCTTATTCGATTTAACCTTTGTGAGACAGAAAACCACTGTACGCTTGTACACTGTAACCAGCCAAGACCAGCTGAGATGCAAACGCTACATGTAAATGCGGGATAGCAGAGGCGTGATTGGCTTCACCAGCAGGGCTCAGGCGATGGCTGACGGAGTCCATTTGTTGAAGCTCGTATCGGCCGGCCAAGAAGACGCATGCTCCAGGTCGAGAACAGGACCGAGGCGGGCTGCGTTGCATCACTGTCAGACCAATAAATCCAAGGTGACCACAAGGCTCCACAACGTCGCTGCAGCGTGCTCCGAATACACACACAATGCACCTCTCCTTGATCTGTGATGAGGAATTGTTAACTCGCATATCAAAAACCGGCAGAGGATTTGCTAACTATGACGTTTGTGTAGCTGAGGGCCCACCCTATTAGGCCGACAAGCTATCCATCATTTGGTCAGGCCAAACAAGGCCCTGTTGTATGCACAGCCATTTCCCGCTTCTAAAGCCAGCATATGGGGTCAATGCCACCCGCCTAGCCCAATACAGACAAAGGCGACCGAATTGCAGATGAGTCTCCAGCACGCCCAGTGCACCTCAAGGGGTGATAGGTATGCCGTTCTCAGAGCAATACTACATCGCTCGTCAAATGCCCCGCCGCGAAATTGACTGACGTGGGAGGGCAGGAAAATCTCCGCGATTCGCTGTGCATGCTACAACGTGCAAGACAGCTTACATCAATCAGCACCCAAAATAGACCCCACGCGGACGAGGATCATGGTTGTAATTGCCAACGGACAATGGAACTGCAACCACACACTCGCCGTATTGAGCCAGAAAAATTCGTATTGGTCGGGTGTTCGCTGCTGATTTTCATCCCGTCTTCGTCCCTTGCTAGTGGCCCAACAGTCGGTCCTATTGACTTAGCTAGGCTAGCTTGTGTCCATGCGACAACTCATTGATTATTGCCAAGTATTTGCTCTCCCATGTCTTGCATAGATTGGGTTTCACTCGCCTATTGCGACTGCCGAATCCTTGTTTCCCAAGGCCAGCGATTGGATTTTTGATTCAACGATTAGACAGGAATGACATCATGCTGTACCTGATTCTAGGCATGCTCTCCTAGCGCCATTTATTGTTGGGGGTGACCTGGGAATTATCAAATTCTGTCTAACTAGAAATTAAACTCATATGTGTAACGGAAAACGTCATTCATACCACATGGCCATATTTCCCGTTCCCTCCACTACCTGCGAGAGCGGCACCCCGGAAATTAAAAAAAAAGAGTTGCAGGGATAAATCAGCAAACCCACCCACCCCTCCACACCTTGTCCGCCCATGAAACCACAACTGGGTGTCATCGATCATGGTCACTCCGAGCGCGAAAAACAGAACCCATTGCAGGTACCGGAAGGACAACATCTGTCCTGATTGAACGATCCCATCGCGCAGCACACGTCTCCATTTTTGCACTGACCCGGCTGACCAACGCAGCTGTTGTGCAGGGTAGGTGGACACAGGCAAACGCCACCCAGAGCTATGGCATCTCTGGAGCAACATGCACGGTCATACTTCATTTCCCCGCATTGAGCACATTCTCCGGGAGAGGGCGGCCTGTCGAATGCACACTTGTTATTGATGCAGAAGAGATCGCGGTCTTCAACCTTGAGTCCGCAGCCCACCAAGCAGTCGCAATTGGCCCCGATCCTTTGCGTAATATATCGACAGTACCCGTCGATGTATGAGGCACGTCCGGGAATGACACGAGGTCTGATTCCGTTGCTGGCAGGGGGCGGTTGGCAATCCCCGCTATTGGCAAGTGGACAGTCTTCGGATGTAGAGCACTGCGTGCCAAGCTTTATGCATGAATAAGGTGCGATTTTAGGAGAAATAAGTGAAGGAAACAGGCCAAACCTTGCGGTCTGTCCGAGAAGTTGCGTCTTGCATTCACTTGAGAAGTACGATGATGGCGAGTCCTGCTGGGTCATAGAGAGCCCAATGAAGGTAGAAAAAAACAAAATTTTCATAATCAGCATAGCTTTGTGTTGTGGTATAATGCAAATGATGGATGGTGTACTGAAGGTTTTGCGACGAGGGTGCTCAGATGTAGTGCGAAGCAGGCGACTATTTGTCTTGATGCAAAACCAACCAAATATCCTTCGCCACCCCCCACCAGAGACCGGATGACATCAATTCTGCCTTGCCTCTAGATTGAACTGCACGTTCTTAAGTATAAGCTTATTTGAGGCGCCGGAGCTGTATCAACACTTGTGGAATGATGCCAAAATGAGTGTTAGTGTTATGTGCTGTAGGGTATTTCACATTCCTCACTGGCTACGCTGCTGGTCATTCACCAGACCTGTCTCAAGCCAGT
The DNA here is from genome assembly GCA_013406985.1 of Calonectria crousiana. NCBI lineage: Eukaryota > Fungi > Ascomycota > Sordariomycetes > Hypocreales > Nectriaceae > Calonectria > Calonectria crousiana. The sequence continues at coordinate 716,681 of VTGD01000005.1, read as the reverse complement.
TCTGGGCTAATTAGGCACCCGGGACATTTTGAGGCAGCACAACACTACCGTATCAACCACTTACCATGCAGGGGCCTCCGAAGGTCTAGACTCCAGAGCCACTGGTGGCTGAGCCAAGTGATTGGGGGCTGGCTGAGATATTGGTCGGTGGTTGGAAAAAGGTGGTAATTGGATGTTACAGTTGTGGACCCAGTCTTGGCAAGCCATTCCTCTAAACAGTGACCGTGGAAATTTCATGGCCCAGGATAGGATGAATTCCAAAGTGTAAAAACAAAACGACCAGTGAGATGCGCAATACCCTGGGTGTCTTAATTCTGTCTTCCAGCTGAATAACACAAATATCGCTCGTGATGACCCTAAGCACTAAAAGTTTGGTCAGTGACAAAGATCTAAAGACCATTGTCAAGCTTTACGCCGATAATGGCTCATCTCCTGGCATTGATTCATGTTCTTTTGCTGGTGGGAAAATACTTGAATCTCTGGCATTACATGGATACTATAAATTTTTGAAACACAGACATACACTCACTCGGCGACATTGGCGTTGATGACACGGCAGAAACGAGCCTTCTCTGGTCGGAAGCGGCCAAGGTATCATAATACCTCACGTGCAACCAGCTGAACGCAAAACATATGCTCAAACCTCTGTGGAGGGGTTTGAGAGCATTGGTCGCCCAGCAGAAATTCTCACAAATTTCGCTTGTTGCGCTACTAAAAGCCCAGACTCTCCGCGGTACATTGTTAGAACCTACGGCGAAGCCACGGCTGATGTAGACGCCGGGAGGGCTTCTTGACAATTCCACTTAGGACTGGTCGCGTAGTTGCGCCCCAAAACAGAAAGTCACGCAGCTAAATTATATCCCCTGCCGATATAGTCAGTTTAAATGGCCATTAATTATTACTTAAAACGATTCACCCGATATTTGGTTCAATATTCTGTTTTAGGAAGCCCAGAATGAAGCGCGGATGGCGAGGAGCGATATCCAGATGACAATGAGACGAGCAAGATGTTCCAAACAAGTCTAAGAATCTAGTAGAATGAGATTTTTATTATAATTATAATCGATCTTTATTGTAACCTTGCATGACTTGGCACTAGCCGAGCAAGCCCAATGTTATTCATATTCTCAGTCGCGTATATCACAACAGCACAGCGTGATTCGTGATACATTGAAACAATATCATTTTCTACCTGGGTAAAAATGTCTCAGGGATGCCTCTTGTCTGGAATGGTCCGATCTGGCTTGTTTCTTTTTATTTTTTATCGTTACAGCCACTCCCACCACTGTTGCGATCAAAGACAAGATTCCGACCACAATACCGATGATTTCCCCAACGCCCAGATCGTCCTTTTCACCATTTGAACTCGCCGACGTGGCTCCCGATGACCCTTTTGATGTAGTTCCTGTTGTATCGGTGGGTGACGCACCAGACGGCTCGCTTGGCGCTGACGTAATTTGGTCCCTTGCCGCTTCTGCTGACGAGCTCTCCGGTATCGTTGTGCTCGATTGTTCTGCAGCCTTTTCTGAAGCTTTTGTCACGGTCGATAACGAAGAAGAGGAGCGGCTTGTGGATCGAGGGTCTAGACGGCAGGTCTCAGCCTTTGTTGTCGGTACATCCAAGCGAGGGGTATCGCCAGCGGGACCACGGAAGTCAAGAGGAAAAGCACGGCGTAGGTGCCCAAGGGGTGCACCCGGGTCTCGTGTGCTGCTGATGCGACCTCGGCTTGGGTGACGGTGGCTGTGACATATGCGGTGACGGTGGACGCACCTGAAGACTCGAGAATGGTGGGCTGGACGATTTCGGTGTAGCCCTTGTCGGAGCAGTAGGCAGTGTACATGCTGACGGCAGTGGATACGTCGTCCAAGTTATTGCAAGTGATCTTCACAAAGTTTTCCAGCATTGGAATTCCTTGTCCCATGGTACTGGGTCGACACATGCACTTGTTGGTCACGCATTGCAGCGAGGCAAAGACGTTGTTGCCGCATAATTGGAGTGCACACTTGACACAGCCTCGCAAGTCATTCCACCCAGGGTACTCGGTATAGTTGATATTATCGCCATCAATTGCCTGGGCATTGGCGAATAACGTACAGGCGAGAAGGATAACGGCGAGGTAGAAGGGAGCTGGTGCAAGAAAGATAGAATTGACGTCTCGTGTCCAAAAACGACGCATTTTTTCTGTTTCCTCAAACCTGATTTAATTTATGAAAAGGGATGTCTGAGAGTATGAAGTCAATGGGCGGGTGTGGGAGGGACGCTGGAATGGAGGCAGCAAAGGTGTTGTGGAGGTGGATGATCTGGGACCCAGCGAAGAGCGGATTCGGGGGACAAAGGAATGGTTGACGAAAGCTGGGAGGCCCATGTAAAATAACTATTGGGTTTTCAGCCTTCTCTTTTGGCCGCGATGGTGTGGTGGAGCTAGTTGAGGCCAGCTCCGCCTACTAGGATTGGTATTCGTCCAGGAGAAAGCCAGTTATCCCGGTATCAAAGTCCTAGCCTCAATAAACCATGATTCCCTGCTCGGTTGCCCAATCAGAGCATTTGGTGTTAGTGCGAGTCTGCCTTGGGCATACGCCACTTCAGGTCTGTGGCGGCGTTGAGGTCTGGTGATACGACTTCATCCGGTGGTATGAAGTTGATAAGCTTATTTGGGTTAAGCTAAAATACTCTGAAGTAAACCAGCCTATAGACAGATGGCTTTTGGGGGCTAGTGCAGATTAATGGCTTGCGCCACTGAGTGGACTGTGTGTGGACAGCTACCAATGCTATGTGGTGATGGCGTTTTCGAGGCTAGCTAATTGACGAGGCGGAAGAACATGACCGAAAACACGCGCATCCCGCCCATCTATCCTTGAATTCGCGTCAAAATCTTATATAGCAATCCGAGTGTATTAGAAATCTTCACGAGCAAGCTGACCATTTAAATTTTCGCCATCTATTTGAGGTCGAATCCGATTTATTGCAAAGAAGACAAGGCAAGCAGGATGCGAACATGAGCGTTCTGTTTTTGTAATTTGGCGGGGACGGACTGCAAAAAAAAGCATCTTACAGATTTTCAACTTTTTGAATCAGGCTGTGGCGGTTCATACAGTGAATGACGCATGATTGCGGGGGGAAAACATGAGATATATGTCAGTTGGCTGAAATATGTCCTGACCTAGAAAGGCAGAGCAGGCTTTGCGCTATATAGCTCCTCCAAATACTCAATCTCGCTTTCCGTCAAATGTATTCCAGTAGCACCGAGGGCCTGGTCAATTCTCTCTACGGATTCCAAGCCGCAGATGGGCATACAGCCTTTGGAAATGAGCCATGCCTGAGATATCTGCGCCATAGAAACCCCTTTCTTGGTAGCCAATTCCTCGACACGATCAACGATATTCCTCTCGGGGCCTTGGTCATTGGTTCGGAATAGCATCTTCAGGAATGGGTCCGTTTGCTCCCGAGAATCTGTGCGATCGGTCCAGGGATGTGCCAGAACACCCGCAGCGAGAGGGGACCAGGGTATGAGACCTACACCGGTGGCATTGCAATACGGGTTCATCTCTCGTTCTTCCTCACGATAGAGCAGGTTGTACATTCCTTGCATTGAGATGAATTTGTGCCAACCATGCTTTTCGGCGACGTTTTGGAGCATCTGAAACTCCCAGGCTGCCATCTGCGGTGGTACTCATTAGCTGACTCTGAATTACAGAAAAACCCCGAGACAGGTTCAACGGCAGTGGATTTTTTTGGGTACTTACAGAGCTGGCACCAATATATCGAACTTTGCCACTTTCGATGACATCATTCAGAGCTTTCATTATTTCTTCTGGGGGAACATTACGATCCATCCTGTGGATTTGCAGAACGTCAATATATGTACCCAGTCGCTCGATACTCCGATCAACTGCATCCATGATATGCTTTCGGGAAAGGCCGACCAAGTTGACTCGCGGCCCATCGTTGATGAGAAGGGTTGAGGGGTCAATAGGTCCTCTTGTCTCGTCGACAAACTGAAAACACTTGGACATTATGACAAGCTGGGAACGGGGGATATTATAGTGTCTGATGGCTTCGCCAAGTATTTCCTCAGACCGCCCATTAGAATAGGTATCGGCAACATCCCAGGTGTTGATGCCTTGATCAAAAGCGTGCTTGAGGATCGGGAGGGCTTGATCCTTGTCGAGAAGCCATGGTTGCCAGTTTTTGTCACCAAAACTCATACAGCCGAGGATGATTTGCGACACCTTCAAGCCGGATTTTCCCAACCTTGGTATTCGTTAAGGTGGTTGAAATGAGTGAGATCAAGGACAATGACTTACCTCACGTATTTCATTGTTGACGCCATGATGTAGAATGGTGGGTGAATGATAAAGTTAGAACAAATCGCTTGAAATTCTCTGGGGTTTTACTCTGGATTTTATACTTCTTTTGCTTCCTATTGTCCCATGTTTAGGTATGCTCGGAATCTAGTTTCCTCATTGGTTCAAGCTGAGCCTTGGGTCTGGCATGGTGAGAAGCGGAGATGTGCAGCTAAAATCCGCACGCTAACGTGTGGGTCTAGTAAGCCAAGTGCATTGGCGCTGGCCTCGGCGATGTGATGGGGCTCAGGTGCTTGGTGAAGCTGAGCAAGAACAGAAATTTCGGTCCTCGGCATCTGCTGCCCGCGACGTGGCACGTGCTAAATTCAAGATGGTGAGCTTCATTGCGCGCTAATGCGTTTGGATTACGGTAACGCAGGGGTTCTCTTCAAGCGTCAAACGTTGACATTCCTTCGAACCAGTGAGAGCTCAACTATGCCTTAGAAACAATGGGAAAGAAAGAAATTCGAATATGAAGTTGGCCTACGCATCGAGCCCCTTGCCGTCCCTATGTAGACAACAAGTACTTGACCAAAAATAGACCAGATATCCACCCATGTGATGGCTTTTCATCAAAAGAATATTCCACGCATGTAGATATTCATGGATAGAAGGACAGAAACTAAAGCAAACTCCAATAGCGAACCTTGAAGAAGAGATCCAGCAGTTGAAGAATAATGAGGCCAAGATGGTCAAATATGTACAACAAAGTTCAAGCCCTGCAGGTGATAATACTTCGAATTAAAATGGGAATATTAGCCGAATGATCGACTCATTTTGATGGAGCGCACATCTCTTGTCATCCATCCCCTTGAACTATTTCTGCTTAACCACCATGCCAACTATCGGCATTTCTGTTTAAAATTTCCATCGGTGTTTAAAAATTTACTCGTACGTGTATGCCCTTTACCACGGAAAGCACCAATACGTTTTTGATTATAACAAGGTGCTGCGTTAGCAAATGAGGATGGTTACTGGTTCGTGAAACTAATCTTTTTGCTATATCAAGCGAACAATAATACAGCCCATTGAATTCACACAGGGTCTAGTCCTCATCAGGTTGCATAGATTCAATTAGTCCGACCATTTTCGGGGCGCCTTTCTGAGAGATAATACCTCTCCACCTACATGATATACCAGGAGTAGGAATAGACCTGGCATGCGCTATGGCCCATTGCATACAACAATCCGGGGACCTAACCACAGTTAAGCCGGCCGAGAGACTCAGTGCAGTATTCGTTTTTTCAGTTGAGTCCAACATGATGGTATTCTGAATTGACTTGTCTTGAGGCCAAGAAGCGCACCAGCCTCTCAACAATTCTCTAAAATTCCATGGCTGGCTGCTTTGGAGTAACGTGTTTGTGGTTTTAGATATTGTAGACTTTTCCGAGTGGGGGCATGTGGTTGACGGACTGTTCGCTAAGGTCCATAGTGCTGTGGAAGGGTCAACCAATCGTATATTGCCCCCGCTTTCTACCAAAGTGAGGAGTCGATACAGGAAGGGTGATGTTCCGATTATATGGGTTTGTATTTTGACTTCGTTATTATCCTCATCAAAAATACCTGGGTCCAGTTATTAACTAGCGTGTATGAAAACTGAAACGCGAATATCTTACCTTTTTCAGAGAGTTGTGGATCTTCAATATTGTCAATACTTGTCTTTTCTGACAATACAATCCCAAAATCACTTTCTATACCATCAAGTGAATATCCAGATGCAAAATGAGCCTTGAAACAACTCATCACAGTGTTTTCGGCGGTGAGATCAGTCCAAGAAGCAACCACAGTCATGGAGCCGTATTGGGCTGCTGAGATGCAGGATGCACCAGATCCATGAGACATGATCTTGTCGAACTTGACGTTATTCCAAGGACAACCTAGATAGACAACAGCAGCAACGGCGAACCATGTATCCCACAATACCAATTCGCCAAATGTCAACTGGTAAAGTAGCTTTGCAACCCCCCATTTGAGAACTTTAGGGTCGACCATACCCGAAACGTCCTTGGAGCCAAATCCTTCCGCAATCACATGTCCGATCAGAGTGAACAGGCCTGTGATAGCCATCTCAGTAAGGCATCCTGGACGGCATTCCCCGTATTTGACCCTGCGTTCGCAATCTGGACACCTCGAAGACTTGCAGCGTTGTCGTACATTCTCAAGGACAGTCATGGCTGGAGCAAAACGTTCCAATATTCGCATTATGATTTCAGCCTCCTTTAGGCTCATACTTGGGTTGAGGGTTTCTAAGTAGTCCTTGACATCGATATTCTCCTTCACCTGTAGAGGCAGAAAGGTCACGAGATGTGCTTGACCTAACTCGCCAAAATTCGTAAAGAATAGACGCGGCCACCTCGACAAAATATCCTTTATCTTGAATCTCCCAGTGCGCTTTCCCAAAAGAGCGCGGAATCCCCGATACTTAAAACATGCTTTTCCCGCAGCATCATCCCAAAGCGAGATAGGCTCCAGAGGGATCTCGAGCATCCATTCTGCTATGTCGAAAGCTGCTGACTGCATGCTGCTTAGTTCCCGGGGGGTGAGAACACCGTGGCTATCTGCAGTCGAAGCTTCTGAGCTTGCCCAAAATGCCACATCGTATAAATTCCTTCGCGTAAGAGGGCAGTAATGTCCTCTTACCTGTTCACCTTGACTATCCACGTGAAAAACGACCTTTCTGTTCATACCATCACCAGTGGAGATTTCTATCATCGGTAAAGACTCGGGTTGGTGCTGTGAACATGTGGCGCTGCAGATTTTCTCAATGAGAATGGATATGTTTGGTTGAGTTTGACGAGATCGTAAGATAGAAACGCCTGCCACCAGGATGTTGATAGATCCCTGATAATGATTCATTATCCAGAGAACCATATCCGCATAAAATACATCCATTCTGAGAAGCGTGTCTTTCATTGAAGATGAGTTTTGAATTTTCGTAATTATTGCAGAAAAGATGTCTTTTTCAACAACATGCTTGCACGAAATGAACCTTTTTACTTCTTCTGGAAAGTCAGGAAGCTGAATTTTACTGTTACCGATGCTAAGAGCAACACTATCCACAATCTTCTCCATTACTGGCATGATTCGTGTACGCGTAACGTCGTAGGGATATTCAGGCCCGTGTCGGTGATTGGTTGTGCTTTCGCTTTTATCAACGGCTAAATTGCACATGACTTCGACTATGAATGGTATCTCGTGGAAAGCCATAATAGCTGCTACACTAGTCACGATGTAACAGTAGTCATCGTCAGACATCATCATGTTGGCCAAGCCCAGGTTAAGGCTAGCTTTCAATCCCCCCACCGTCTGTATAGGTCCCATTTTCAACAGATTCCTTCGCAATTGAATGCCCTGTTGATTTGGGAAGGCTTTTCGCTTGATTAAACTCGTGCAGTATTGGAATTCTAAATCATTGATGCCGCCTCTCTGGAGCCAGCCGACTAGTTGGTGACCGGCGGCTTGAATTGAATTTCCCTTCACAGTTGAGTCAGAAAGAGATCTTGTAAGATCCATTGCCTTTGTAAGTAGATCCATAGTGAAATGTGAATTAGATCAGGCTTTCCAAAAGATTAAGAGATATAAACACTACACGAGATCAGAAAGGAACAAACTGAGGTCATGTATGTGGGAAGAAGAAAATCGTACACTCGCGTCCGAGGCTTTATTTGTTTTGAGGTGGGGAATATAGGCAGCAGTATCATTATACCACAGGGTAAGGCAACTACAAGGCAAAAGTCTTAATACAGTGGTGCGGCATCAATGCAACCCCGTTATCTCTCAACCATTCATTCAATAAGCACGGCCAATCAGCCTATATCTGCATCCAATCATCACCATGGATGCAGTACGGTCAGGCCACGTTCCCGTCATATTCACGTCACGCTCATGTCATGTGCAATGTCTACTTAGGCCAAGAGTAGCATTCATATACAACATCAACGCTACGGCTGACCACCCTGACCTGTACGGATGCCTACCTCACCCAACTCGCGCACCGGATTGGAGAAGTTAATCCACGTTTTCGCATCGTAGAGACTCTATGAGTGCAACACAAGGCATTCGGACAACCGCTCCAAGTGATAACCGCAATAACTCGTTAACCACACCGTTATACTCCCATAATGACTGTCATGTGCTGGAGTCAGGTACCTGGTCAGGTGACAGGACCCAACCTATTTAGGTTGGACTTGGCACCAAGACTGTTGAATACAAGAAGCATTCATACAATTCATATCTCAAGCCGAAGTTAGAGTCATAAGCCGTGAGCAGAATAGCCCCCTCAGAATCAACCAATAGATTGCCGGATCCGACGGTACAAGTGCTGGATTCAAATACAAAGTGTGCCACAACAAGCAGCATGCAGATGATGAAATTGGTGGATTTGTCGTGAAGAAAAGCGGAACAAAGACAAAAGACAAACTTTCCCCTGCCTGTGGAGTGCCATCAACATGCACAGAAATACTTTGCGGAAACAGGACGGTTTGCTCGGATTTTCTTGTCCATAAATTATCGAATCAGCCCATGCGCCAACATCATTCAAAATTAATTTGGTCGATTTCGCCGTGTGGCGCGCGCTTCTCCGCTTGTCGAATATTTCCCATCATCTTTCTCGTAAAACACCTCAAGATAGGCTACTGGCACACGCTCATTTTGGAACCATGCACCCCAAAAAGGCCACTGTGCGAGATGTTGAGGCATCTATTCACTCTAGCCAATATCCCCCTGGCCTTCACCGCATGCATGCATCCAGCTGCTCTACTGGACTGCACCATCAGGAATACACTAAAATTCCACATCAGTACATTGATTGCGGGTTTGAAATTGTGCCTTACAACAGGAGGGCCATTAGGAAACCAAAGATTAGGCTCAGGGTGGGAACCAGGACCACATTTGATCTCATTGGTCAGATCTCGATCGTCTTTTGGAGCGGGTGTTCCGCTGACGAGTCCCACGCTGGCAATCACAATTGAGACAAAGAGCGGAGCCTTCATTATGGCGCAAGTGGTTGCGAAACAATAATCTCGAATTACACAGTTGGTGTCGTCGTGTCAGTTGCAAGTTGCAGCAATGAAGGGGGTTGATCAGCCCTGGAAATGGGGGAAACGGGCGCTTATATACATACCCTTGCGGGACTATTCTCGCTTAACGTGTTAGATCAAGCCCAAACTATTTTTTGTCGCAGTATGTCATCGTGCCACCGCATGTCTCATGAGTTGATCAGCGCCGCTATCGAGCGGTTGAGTTTATTTAAGACATTAAGTTCCTAACTTGGAACTTTTGTCCCGTGTCATCACATTGCGCCGATCCTCGAGCGCTATCTATGAGCATGCAAAGTTTAGTCATGTGTTGAAGCTGGTGTGTGGCTAAATAACTAGCGCAACGCCACCACGGAAACGGGCTTCATAGAACTATAAAAACCATTGACCACTCCTGTATTCGTAGAGAAACAGGGTTCTTTCCATTCTCAATTTAACAACTCGATGGGACCAATCCGTGTGGCATGACACTGGGTGATGACATGAATATCCACCTGTTATTTGTATAAATTGATATAAACAATCTCCATTCTTGATGGTATTTCTCGTCTCTCACTGGTAGTATACTTCCTAGAAGTCAGCGGCATTCGTTGTCTCACCGAGCTGAGCGGTCATATGTCGGCAATATTCTGCCTGGCTGAGCTGTGTAGCTATTCGGTAGAACTTTATCTCGCCGACCCGTGTGGTCTAGCTGCATCAAGGTGATCGACCATAAAACTAAACACATTGGTCACATTGAGTGTCTTGACCCGACGTGGCTTTTTTAATATTTTACTGGCCAACTAATCACAATTTACACTGGTTTTAGCACTAAACGACTTTGCAATGACATTGTGGATATTATCATGGATAAATCCTTCAATCCTGATGATCCAGAAATTATATCGATATCAGGAAACGATTGGCGCCGTAGTATTGCTCAAATTATGTCAAAGATCATCCATTAGCTGAGTTCGTACGGTAGTTGGCAATAGTCAAATAATGCTGAAAGACACGGTATCACTTGTCGAACCCACAAACTTTAATTCCGTCCTGTTTCACCTCTAAAAACCTGGAATTTATGCTCTTCTGTCTATTTTTAAAAAATTCGACCGTCGTCACAATCACCGGCAGGCCACCCCTTTCAAACTAAGCGGTTTATCGCAGTCGTGTCATGTTAGTCGCTGTAGCAAGGCTCAGCAGGCCCCTCACTTCTATTAGCTTTCATAAATTAAATAAACTCGATCTCTCGTTTAGTATTTTCCATTGCCTTATTTCGCGAGATGCCGCCGTTGGCGTAATTGCAACAAGGTCAGTGTGACTCTTTCGTGCACCCCGATAGTCGCCATCGGAGACGTCAAGGCGATGTAGATCTACGCAGAAACCCACAATCAAAGAATCATATCCAACATGGTCTTTTCCAGTCTTGGTGCGTCCTTGATGGTCAGTCAATTGCCCAAGGGCTTGGACCGTGGAGAGTATCCTGGGCACAATCACCACGACAAGACATCGAAAAAAAAATTAGACTGCAACAACACCAAAGATGGAATCCATTGCTAGGCCAATATTCCAACTGCGATCGCACTTGGACTCATCGACTGGTTGCGCTTTGTCCTTGATGGCGCAGAACCAATAGATGACGCGGACCCAATATCCACACTATATTTACTTTTTGCCAGCTGTCCTGGCGGCTTTCAGCTCAATCTTGTCGCCACCGCCCGACCAACCTCCCGTCCGCCAAAGCAAATTCAAATAGTGGGTTAACATTCGATGTCGCGATGCCGCATTGACGAATTTGGGGAAGCGAGTTTGCCTGTCCATGTCTTTGCGACCGTGCTCTCCCGAATCTCTCCGCGGTATACGGGACCCGTGATGCTGAAGTCGGGTGCAAAAGAGCGAGGTACGGCCAGTGCACCTCCGATGGCTTGCTGCGGCTCCACAGAAATCACTGCCTTGCATCCGCTGCAGGGACACGAAGGCCAGCACACGTATTTTCCGCGCGTGTGTTGTCTTTTGCCTCCGCTCTTGGGCCTAGACCATCCAGGTTTAGAAACCATCTAGAATATAAAACGGGTTGTTTGATATCTATATAACCTGTCCAAATCGCTTCAGAAAGAAGAAGAACTCACTAGATCACTCTACACCACTACCAGCACCACCACCACAACAACAACAACAACACCTCACTCGACCACTCAACCCCACCACCACCAAACTCAAAATGTCTTCCCCCGCCCAGACCGAGCACGGACAGTTTCTCATCCCTCTGCCTACCGCCACCGGGCTCAACACTCCTGCTGGTAAGTAGCCGGAAACTTAAAGTAGCTCTTGGTGCCCCTAAGCTAACTGATATCCGCAGGCCAGCTCCTCAAGGGTGCTACCGACGCTGAGGGCAAGCAAACCGCCCCTGCCCTGCTCGTTGGCATCAAGCTCGACCTCGAGGCCGAAGTCCATTTGACTGCTCGAGTCAAGGGTGATTTGACAGTCGGGCTTTACTAGGCGGATGCGTTTGGATCCGCATTGATGATTGATGACTAATGTAAATATGGGTTTTTGGTTATGATGGTTGCGACATTGAGTTTCTCTGGGTCAATGCAAGAATAGCGCAAGGAATTCTATTTTATTTATTTTAGTGTACCTCAACGGGTGCAGCAGATCAAATGTCACCCATCTTTGCGCCTATCTATAAATTGCTCACATGTGCACCTGGGTGGTCAAGTGTTGTTTCTATCCTTTTCTGGAAAACCCTGAATATTGAATCAAATGATGGGCGGCGGATTGCCATGCGCATGTTCCCAGGGCTATTGTCGCGGAAAAGTACACTTCAAAAATAGCCATCGGTGTGCACTTTGGAATTCCTACGGATATATATCCAATTCAACCTACTTTTAAGAAAACGCATCCTCTTGTCTGATAGAGAGAGAAGTGATTGTCTTGGGACTGTCCCTGCAAATGTTTTTTAGATGAGAACCATCTCGCTCCCCAAACTCAAATCTCTTCAGTTCCATGACAGGGTGCATTGAAACAAATGGTGTTCTTTCACCCTTAAGCCACACGGTTGTGCGGTGCCTTGGTCATCTGGGCATAGGAGAATTAGATGATCAAGTATCAAAGTTGGCACATAACCTTCGCTCTGGTTGCCACTCATTTGTGAAAAATCAAAACTTGTTTTCTCTCACAATAGAAATAAAGCTCTGGTAACTCTTCTATTCTTCTTCATAATTACCTGCTATATTGCTATTAATTACCCATAACCTTTTGTGAATACAGTTAAAGGTAAGACCAATCAGGACAATAAAAAAGTTCAGTCTCCCTCCCCTACCCTAGACCTCTTCGGAAGACACAGTAAGGGGCCATTCGAATCAAGTTACCACATCTGCAACCTCCCACATCGACAAATCTGGGTGGCTGTGGGTATCCTTGCTACTTTATTCCTTCCTCTCACGTCGGCTCACAAACTATCTTTTGAGATCTTCTCCAACTATGGTGTGAGCTGGGGTTGGCCTCCGCGCCGTCACGTGCCTCATTTCCCAGAATCGCTCTTAATGCCTGACATCTCAGCGCTCGAGTGGAAAAAGAGAAAGGGGGTTATTGGATTGTTGAAAAGATCTTCAGGCTGTTCGCCCTTTTGCGGTTGACTATGTCAGCTTTATTGAGAACTCTGTATTTGCTAAAATCGGCACACAAAATACTATCACATTGCCGGCTACGGCTGTGACAAAGGTGAACTAAACACTGCGCTAATGCGTAGTGCAATGGTGCCCTATATCCGTTTGAAAAATGCCGTCGAATGCTTAGGACGGCTATGAGCGGACCACAGGAGCATTCCAAAGTGTGCCTGGTGAGGAGCTAAAATGACTGCCTTGAGTCTTGCTGTTATACCAACCAAGGTGTGGAGTCATTTCTGCCTGGCTCTCGAAGTGAGTGGCTCTGAACCATTCAAACTTTAGAGATATGTTTAAAGGTGGCAAATGCCGTTGCGCTAGTATATCTTCGGGATGGAGACCTCAGCCCTACTGTTTTAGCTCTCCTCAACTATGCTACTAGCCTCTTTCAAGGCATAAAAACGATTACTGTGGCGTGCATAGCCCTGGCTCCGGCTGCCAGCCCCTGGTTTTTTTTTTCAGCCCTGCCATCGCTCTGCCGGCCAGCTGGGACGCCACGGCTCATCTCGGGGACCCTTCATGCGAATGGGAATTGTGTTTTTGAGACTAGTGCGACTCACCTGAGCGTCTAGTATCTTGGCAGGCATTCATAGCATATAGCCTAAGGGCTAGACCAGTGTGGCGCTGAGAGCGGTATGCTCCCTCTTGCCATGGTTGAATTGCACTAAATCGTTATTTCATCCGTCGATCCCTCTTGGCCGGGCCTTTACCTTCTGATCTGCAGTGCGTTTCCGATAAACTTATCCATCATGCGGCTTAATTCGGCATTTTTGCTGTCCCCATGGCTCCTGGTCTGCGTGTCAGCCGCAGTGAACCTCGAGACGGACGTATGCACCCCTCTCAAGGGGGTTATCGGGTGCGAAGGCACTATGGTACTCCCCCAAGGCTCCAAGCCAAAGTATTGTGGGTTATTTCCCGACCATGTCGCCCGTTGAAACGATGGCGGGGTTACAGAGTGCTACCGCTAACTAGTCCATAGGTAATCGAAATGGACAATCTGTCGTTTGCGGTGTCGAAATCCTCAAAGCGAACGTCAACATTTGCACAAACATCAGATTTGCGATGCCAGGAGGGCCGGGGAATATATTCATTGACGCTGCCAAGCCTTTGTGCGGGTGTGTTCCACCTGGCACGAGAATGGCTGCCGTCCCGGCCTTCAACCCCGTTTATACGTACGGCCCTATTTCACGTGAAGCGGTCGATTATATAACCGCGGCCAATACTGTTGACTCGGTAAGACTAAAATATGAAGACTTTGTGTTAACCATCATTTGGCTGAACAATCACAGTGTATTCTCTACGGCCAACTTTTGATCGGCGACGGGAGGGCGAAGGCTGTGCAAGATGAACTGACACCGGAAGATGGATGGGTTATAACTCAAGGCGCCGACGTAGGTCTACGATCGTGCATCAAGGCATCAAGAGAAACTAACATTGTTGTCTTTCCTTTCAGATCACTGTGGATGCCTACCAAAAGCTTATGGTTGCCGTGTCTCCCTGTTATTCATCGGGATGTGATGCAAAGAAGATTCGGGATTGGTATACAAAGTACCTCAATGCATCGTCCGGCTTGAAAGACGGAGAGCTTGTCCGAATGCTCAAGGGCTGGCTGAGCCTTTACGCCACTCTCGGGAACAAGATTTCAGATGTTGCTAAAGCATCAAAGACTGTGCAAGACGGTCTTAAGAAGGCATCAAGTGATGTCGCCACTACCAAGGCGTCGATTTGCACAGGCACCAACTGCAATGGGTCCACAGCTCAGTCGTGGCTCTCAAAGGGTAAGACATTCGCACAGTCAATTTTGCCACTGATTCTCACGCATCACAGTGTCTCAAACGCTTGCCACAGTCCAGAGCGCGGACGTCATTTCGCCGGGTGCTACCAACGCTAACACTGCCTTGGGAAAGATGATTACGAAGACGCTATCGGTCATCACATCCGCACAGAATGTGCCTCCTGATGATTACCTGACCACCATGTTTAACGCCAACGCCAAGCGCATCACCAGAATGAGCGAGGTTATTCAAGGACTGCAAACAGATGGGCTCCTGCGCACAGTTGGCAGCGATCTAAAGACGGATGTTGTCCCGATTATCCTCCTCACCAAGCATTTGAGCAAAATGAAGACGGCCCAATCCCAGCTCAACGAGGTTCTCGCCCCGGATTGGATGAAGCGAACAGACCTCTTCAATACCGAAGCTTCCAAGAAGGTGCGCGACGGATTCATCAACATCCAAGGGACCATGAAGACTCAACTCAGTGCATCCTTGACCACGCTTGCCGCGACTCTTCAGAGTCTGGATGATAGCCTGAACCAATTTCCCCTCCGCACACAGACACTTCAAGTGGTGTCCGGAGCGGCCTCATACATACGCTGGAATATCAACACGTACCGGGTGCCTTGCGCTTCAAAGGCCACCAAAACCTACACAGAGGGCAGTTATTCAGCGTCCATTGAGTATACCAAGATTGAGGCATGCCAATTTGGACCCGAGTGGTATTACTTGCCTTCACACCACATTCCTTACATCAAGTGGCGATTCTACACCTAGTGTATTAAGGGCTGGATTCAGGCAAAGTAGAGCAGCTTTCTGCAACGTCTTCAGCCATAAATATACGGAACAATCGTGTGTTTTTAGGGTAGCATATCCTGAACAAGACTGTGCATTGTGCAAAAAGAATATGACTTTTCAACAGAGGAAGGATATTTAACTTGAGACCAAGATGGGACAACACTGTCCAATGTATCCTGTGATATGGAGACAACTAATCGCGGGCAAATAATAGTGGTGGTTGACAACATAACATTATCCTGAATCCCGTAAAATCGCCGTGCCAATGCTGCGGTCTTTAAGTGGCACACCGCAGAGGTTCCTTGGCTACAAGGTTTTTTCTAGGCGGATTTTCTCACTGTGAGAGGCTGGCTGTGCGTCCACTTTTTCTCCCAGTGAGAAGCTAGACCCTTGCGCCAGTGCACTAACAGGGGTCAGACCGCTACATGCCCATCATGATAACACAGGTATGAACTTGGCAACAAATCCGAATTACGAAGCCGTTATCGGAGAGAGCTTTGTTCGGTGTGGAAAACATACGAACTCATGACTCAAGGCATGCGGACTTCTGCAATCACTGAGCGACGAAACCGTTCATGTGCAATGATGAAACTGATTCTTTACCTGGCTGCTCCTGTCATTTAGCTTCAAAGGATTGCCCTAATGAGAGAGAAAAAATACATGGGAGACTGCTTGATTGATGTCATGATGATTAGATGCCCTACTATTACTGGGTTCAGTTGCCAGTCTCGGTGATCTTTCTGGGTTGATGTCTAGGGCGATGCTGTGCCGCAAGCTAGGCCGTTGGCGTGATGTAACAATCCAGAAGCGTAGGGCGCCGTGGTCTGAAGTGAAGGTCTTTGTCACCGTTCTATACTTGAGATATTCCTGATGTGGTTCCCTTTATCAATCTGATTATCGGTCGTGGGCGCATGGTGGATACATTCAAGATTCAAGGTCTCGTCGGTTACGCCATGGTAACTCTAACTATTGGTTCAAATATCTCAATGAATCTGTGGGTCTTGGTAATTGCACCAATGAACCACGTGGGTTGACGAAGCTTAATCTGAATAAAAGTACACCCACACTCTGGTGACAGGGTCCGTCCCAAGCGAAGGTGATTCACGAAGTCGCGCATTACATGACTAACCTGGTTCCCACGCGCATCTTATGGCCTAAAGTCCGACGGGAATACGGGAATGGTGTTGCAAAATTATCTTATCAGATCTCTGCGCACAATACTAACCTCCGTATAAACGACCATCTTCCTTCCACCGCAGCCCTCACCACGCAATTTTTACCTTCCGCCTTGGATCCTATTACAGTTGCATGGTATTGCCTTTTCATCATGTCCTCTAACGTTCTTGAGACTCCGTCTCCGATAGCTGCAGATAACCGTATTTCGTTTACGCCCTCAAAATCGGGCGAGGAAATTATCGCAGACCTCGAGTGCAGGTCTCCCCAAGAGCCAAGCAAACCTCAAGATTTTCCCTTGTCATGGAAGCTCACTGCCCTTGCTTGTGGAGTACTTCTTTCTGTTGGCTCGTCCTTTTCAGAAAACACACTTGGGCCGCTCAAGTCGACGCTGAAAAAGGAGCTTGAAATCAACAATTCTCAGGTGAGCTGGACAGCATCCCATCTGAAACCAAAATGAAAATAGCTAAATTTTGATTCGTCTATTAGTATGGAGCTATTTCAGCGGCAACCTCGCTTGTTAACACGATCTTACCTATTATCGGTGGATACGCACTGGATTATTATGGAGTTGAATGGTATACTTTAGCGAGACTTGAGATAAATACGTCCAAGGCTGATAATTCTTCGGGACAATAGGGGCTCGCTGGCTTGTTCTATAGCCATATTCATCGGTGCAGTGGTTTCGGCCTCAGGTTCGAACCGAGATGCTTTCAGTCTTGTCATGGCTGGCAGGATCATCATGGGGTTTGGGAGCACCATCATTGAGTCTTGCACATCAAAGGTCGGTGCTGACACAAGGAATTGATGCATGTTGACGAAACTGATAATCTACCACTGTAGATCTTAGCCCATTGGTTTCAACACAGAGGGCTGGGGATGGTCTATGGCGTAGATTTGTCCTTTGGTGAGACCTCAGAGGGTAGTAGAGGCCGTGATTGGGATGGTGAGCTAACATTGCCGCGCTCTGCTAGGAAAACTGATTGTATTACTGGCAAAGGCCACGGCTGTGCCCATGCGGGATGCTTCCTCCTTTTGGGGATGGGCGCTGTGGATCCCCACCATCGTCTGCTTCGTAAACCTGCTGCAGAATATTTTTTACATTTGGTGGGCGCGTTCCAGGCCTGAATGGGCTCAAATGCCTACTGGGAGACAGTTGGCCCGCGAACTGAACCAACGTCAAGGCTTCAAGGAAGGAAACAATGAGTCGTCGACTGCTACTGCCGATCGGAAGTTTAGCATTCCTGATTGGAAGATTGTCTTGCACATGCCCCGGTTCTTTTGGCTGGTTGTATTCACTCAAATTCTTCAAGCTGGTATTGTCGGGAGTTGGAATGGGCTCAGCGCTGATATTATCCGAGTCACCCGAGGCTCCACCGATCAGATTGCAGGCTACACTTCGGCCGTTCAGCAGGTCATCCCTGTTATCTGTGCGCCTATCATCGGCGGGGTTTTTGATTTTTTCGGGTACAGGATGCTGTTTGTCAGCGTAACTTCAGCCATCTGGATCCTCGTCTACTGCCTCATTGGCTTCAGTCATGTCAACGCCTTGGGAGCAATGGTAATCGCGTCTCTGGCAGCGGCTATGAACGCTCTACCTTTCTTGGCTTCTATTCCACTCATGGTGCCCAACCAAGTTGAGCTCGGGCTCGCTCTGGGCATCTGGAAGGCCTTTAACAACTGCGGCAGCGTGATTGTGGACATGATTGCAGGTAGGCTACAGGACATGACACCCGGCGGAACGTACGAACGGGTTGTCGCTTTCTTTGTGGCTTGGAAGGCTTTGGAGTTCTGCTTGGGCTTATTCTATGGCGTGCTTGATCGAAGGTTTGTTGAATTTGCACCAATTCTCGGCAGAATCTTTGTGCTGATATATTTGATTCAGATATCTTGGAGGTATTCTGTCCATCAGTGAAAAACAGCGATTATCGCAGGAAAGAGAAGGAAAGATTCTGAAAACGATCGGGCACAAGCCTTCAAAGACTGCTACCATAGCTGGTCTTTCTCTATTGTTCAGTTTGGTGGTGATTGCCTGGGTTCTCTTCATCAAGTACTCTATTTAAGCCAGGGTGGTGAATGAAGTAGCCCACTGAATTTTGCGTTTAACCTCATCAGCTACTGTTGCTAAATTTGCTATATCTTAGAAATAGATAGCGTAGCTATCTTTTATTCATAAAAGATAGTTGGGTTGAAATCTGACTAGCTAGAAAGATGATTACAAAGGCCCGCCTGCTTAGGAGTCCGGCTCTGAAGAAACTCCAGGAGAATCGAAACGGTATGGAGTCAAAAGAGGTCAAGACATGGAAGAATCGAGGGAGGCTAATGAAAGGGCACGCAGGAGCAGTATATAGAGACATAGAGACTGAAATTTGGTCGGCATTTGATATCAGGGTGTATGATAGAAATAGAACGAGTGGTAAAAGTAAAAGTTCAGCGGCAAGTCTTCCTATTGAAAACAACTTACGTAAAGTGCAGCATGTTTGTGAATAGATAAATTAATTACCAGACGAAGCGGGGAGGCCGCAATCGCCGATAAAGAAGTCATTGATGGAATTGTGAACTGTCAACGATGTTTATTTGAAATCACAGCACGTTTATGCCTAAACTATGTATAGTAACTTTCACTGACATAGGTAAATGTGCATCAAAGCCGCTTGATAAGCGGTCGGTTCCCACCACTGCCCGTCGATTGTTGCTGTAGCAGTTCTCCTTCGCCTGCCTACCTTGCGGGCTCGTCTCCTGAGTCGACCAGTCTTGGTAAGGCGGAGTTATCTTAAGTAGCGAGGGCTAACTTTATCTCTTATTCGAAACGGCAAAGTTCGTCCCGCAAGAGAACATTAAGGTGATTATTTTTTTGGTCAAGCGATTAGATTCTCACGCCCAACCCTATCGCTCAAACCCGATTCTATACCACTTTTGTGGCCTGGTTTCTGGATCATTATGGCTTTTTTTTTAAGCCAGAAACAAATAAATCTAAATCATGCACAGTGACAATAGCTCGATTACAACATGAAGTTAGTTTGCCTACGCCAAAGTTTGACTCGGCTGGCTTGTAAACCAAGTCTGGATTTTGGTCAGTCATAATCCATCACCGTGTACTATTTACATGATTCAAAAAATGACACAGCATCCCGTACTGTCTCCTCTTCCACTATGACCCCCATCTCCACCTCCACCATCTCCCCCTTCAAAGAGTACTGGTTCGTAAAGAATCATGATAGGTAAAAGAAAATTATGTCGCGCAGTCGGGTTCCGATTTCTAGCGTAAAAATAAGCCAGCTAGTTCATTTCTAATACATTTGAAATTTATATTCTCATAGAAAGCGGGTTCCCTCACAATATTTATAAATGTAGCTTGTTTTTTCTTTGACCATGTGAGATATGTAGGAAATTATGAAGGTGAAGCGCACTTCCTTTATAGCATGCTTATCTATCGAGAAAATTTTTTATTTCAATCCTCAAGTCAAGTATGGCGTCATTCATCATCTGCAGAATTACATGCATGTTTAGCTCTGCGACAAATCTTGGTCAAGCTGCCAATCACGCATTTGTTCATTGGTTAGTGCTTACTTTACGGGGCGACAGTCCAAATGTAGACCTGAAGTTTGGGAGATAAGGTCACTGTATCCAGCAGGAATCGGCTCAAATACGCCATCATGCATAGAATTAAGCATCTCCTGCCAGCTGTTACATCCGATGTGCGGAGGCAGCAAATATATTGCCACGCATTTTTATCGAATGACACAGCTTTGTAAGCGATATATATTTATCCCATTGGATTAAAATTGATGGTAATGCAGATGCTGTTTCCGCACATTAGAGGGGATGCGTCCACTTAAACATAGCGTACGTACGACTGAAGCTCGCCAGGCTGATATGTAGACCATAATACCAATCTAATGACTAAGCAATCACGACCAAGAACTGAGCCGACGTATCCCTTTGACTGCCGTAAGACTGCACTTGGGTCACAGGCAGGGATGTAAACCAATCATAGAGTTCCAAATCAAAGGTACATTATTTCCCTGCTAAATTGGCCTATGCCACAAGTCCCAGTAATTTCTCGATGTACATAATACTACATTGCACTCTTGACTGCGATATCGTGACTGCGGCGGCTGGCTGCAGCCATCAATTTAGATAAAGCTGCCATCGTCATACATGTTGATAGCCTCATTGGAGGGCTATTGGGAGTCTATAGTAAATTAAAAATTTATTACATAGTAAATTGCATTGTATTGATTCCGAAGTCATTGATGTCACTCGAGGTCACCTTGCTTTTGCCGGGGTCATGTGGGGCGGGGTACGTGGGTGCAGTCTTATGGCAGTCAAAGGGATAGTCGGGCGTCATTCACGAGATGGCTGCTTGTGATTTGTAGCTAGCCAAGGAAACTAGTCAAGAAGAGATTGTGAGGACGACGATCGACAGAACAGCCGCTACGGTGAATACGAACACCACGTTGCGCTTTATTTAATTTTAACAGGATTTAGCAGTATAGCAGCATGGTTTAGTCCAAATACCCATCATCTATCTACTTGAATTGTAGGAACTAGAAAGCCGACTAGTTTGAGAAGAACCGCACCATAAAAAAGCAAATTATATGTGGTAGTGAAATCGGACCTCAAGTTGGCTCAACAAGTTTGTACTTTGCGGTATTTCCAGATGCAACGAATCTCAAGCATCACGAGGCCTACCGGTAATAAGAAATGAACCCGACAAGAAATAAGATGTAATCATGCGTAGATAAGGAAACCAGACCTATAAACTGGCTTTTAGTGGGCAAGGACTACTCATGTCTTATCGCCCTTCCTAACATAGATCCAATAAGCCAACGAAGCACCATTTACCAGGTAAATACGCCATCAATACATGAGGTTATCGTTCCCTGAATTCACTTGCAATAGAAAAATACTTGGAAATCACGTAATAGACTGGTAAGATGTTGAAATATTTGTAGTATTCCACGAAAGAATGCCACAATTTGGTTCGGATACACGAAAATGAAATATTAGAGCTCGTTAATCACTACCATTCTCTCAAAAGCCACCAACTATTTGATCCATCGCCACCTCAGTCGACACATTTTACCTCTGCGCAACCAAGTTTTTGACACCCTTAGAGCTTCGCATACTCGTCGCAGATCTCCACCAGTCTTTCAAAAGTGCCTGGCTCGGTAGCTGCATGTCCAGCTCCGCCAATAAAGTCCAGCCTGGAGTTGGGCATGGCTTTGTGCAGCGCCCACGCGTAACGTGGCGGGCAGACCATGTCCAATCTCCCCTGGACAATGCTCGTTGGGATGTGAGTAATCTTGTGGGCGTTCTTGACGAGCTGGTCCTCTTCGAGGAAGCAGTCGTGCACAAAGTAGTGAGCTTCGATGAGCGCATGAGGCAGCGACCACTTCTCGTCGTCGAGCCTTGCGAGGAACTCTGGTCCCGGGTTCACAAGGCTCATGTGGAGCTCTTTTGCGTTCCATCGCTTGGCGGCCTCGAAGCGCGTTGCCGGGTCCTCGGACTGCATGCGCTTGTAGTAGGATAGCTCGGGCTCCTTGCGCTCCTCGGGCGTGAGGAGCTCGTAAAAAGCCTCCTGCACTTCAGGAAAGAATTCCGTCGAGACAGTGTACCCCCACTGAATCTCTGCCTTGTTGCACAAGAAGATGCCACGCAGCACCAGAGATCCCACCACATCGGGGTGAGCCTGAGCATAGGAGAGCGCCAGCGTCGAACCCCACGAGCCCCCAAACACCACGGCCCACTTGCTGATGTTCAGATGCTCGCGAAGCGTTTCGATGTCAGCAACGAGGTGATCCGTGGTGTTTTCGCGGATGTCGGCCCACGGCGTGGATTTGCCGGCTCCACGCTGGTCCACCAGTACTACCATGTAGATCGCGGGATTGAAAAAGGCAGTGTTGGCTTTGGAGGTGCCGCCTCCGGGTCCGCCGTGGAGGAAAATCACTGCGTAGTGTCAGCGCTACTGCGGCGGCCATCATCGCCAATCACAGTTACCTGGTTTGCCGTCCGGCTTTCCGTATTGCTCATAGTGAAGCACGTGGATATTTCCGACGGGCAGTTTGCCCGTGTTGAACGGGTCGGCATGGTTGTAGCCTTTGTCGCTGCCCATTCTTGGTATTGCGTGTTTTTGTGACTTAGTGATTTGGCACTTTTAGCGCTCTGCTCTGAGAGAAACGGACTTGGAATATTACGCGCTTTTTATTGAGCCTAGAAAGGACAGATGGCAGCTGTACTCGGCAATGTTGGTATAAACCGTCAGGCAGATGCGTTAATCTGGAGATGGGTGATGACGCAAAAGTCATCAGGTTCGTGTCCAGCCCCGCTTTTGAAGGAGGGGATCATGCTACCGACAATCTCGCCTATCACAGCCTTGCACCTGTATGAGAAATCAGGCTGTCAATTAGGTGCCTAAAAATACGTATTTTTCGTTAATGGCACAGCGAACTGAATATCCAACCCGACACGTGCTCGGCTTGAGCCACGTTTCAGTGCCGGCCGAAGCTGTTTTTCATGAGGTTATGTGCAGTTGTCGCGTGTCCACGCCAGAGTGGATTCGCTACCCTACACGAAAATGGTTATGAACAACGACATGCAACGCAACAAACATAACACTCGGTTAGTATCGTCATCTTGAGAGAAAACAATTTAAATGATTCATTTGATGTGTCATCATTTGTAAATAAATAAAATAAAATAAAAACCCCCAAGAATTTCGAAAACTATCGATCTCGTGTTTCCACATTCCGATTTAGTCGCTCAAGGCCGCTTTATGAAGCGCACAACAATGGTGAGCTTGACGTCAACACGATGCCCGAATCACAGGCTGTAGAGTACTCGCTAACTTCCTGATTCTCATTGTCGATCTGTCTAGAACTCGTAAACTGGCGAGTTGTGAATTGGTCGTCATGGATAAGAGGTTCCTAGCTTCTAAAAGACTCCGAAACAAGGTTTTGCCATCCTTGCGGCGCACAGTCCTTATCGGTGTGCCATTTGTTGTGGAGATCCTAAGAACAATAGGCTTGGCCTTTTTCGATGATCTGATACGTCATTATACCCCGCTGCAATCTTACGAATCGAGTATTGAGTGGGCATTGGGAGATAAGAAAAAGCCTCTATGTAACTACATATTGGCCTATTTCTCCCTCACCGTAACCGCCCAATTATCATCTCGCGCCAATCAAAATGCGTCAATCCCTGGCTTTCGGTTGCTTCCTTGCGGCGTTGACATGTGCAGATGCGCATCGGAAAAAGCTTATCATAGACACTGATTTGTTCAGTGATGTTGAGTGAGTGTCAACACAAGATGCCTTTACTCTGTTCTGACCTTGGCTAGTGATGCTGGTGCGCTGTTACTGGCACTCACCCATGACGATGCGGATGTCTTGGGTGTCAACATCAATTATCCATCTTTATATGGTGGATTAGCGGCCTCTACCCTACTCGGTTATTATAACCACTCAAATGTTCCCGTCGGAGTCAAACGACCAATTGTCAACGACACCTATTTTGACGACTACACCTTTGAGAATGGGGAGTACGTTAGCAAGGTGGCCTACCACTGGCGCGATAATACGTCGCTTCCTTGGGCAGATGCTAGCAGCACGTGGGATCCTGTGGATCTCTACCGGAAGCTTTTGTCTGAACAGAAAAACCAGAGTGTGACTATTGCAAGCATTGGATTTTTCGACAATGTAGGTGACTGGTCAAAACGACCACAAGAGACAATTGCTAATTGTTGGCGCCTCAAAGCTTTCAGGGCTCTTATCCTCATCTGCTGATGCCTACTCGCCGCTGTCGGGCTCTGATTTAATTCTGGCCAAAGTACGAGAGCTCGTGGTAATGGGTGGAGCGTATCCTTCTGGCCGAGAGTACAACTTCTTTGGCTACAACGCTACCTCGACGGCTCACGTCGTGAACAATTGGCCTGGATTGGTCACGTTTTCTGGCGACGAAGTCGGTCATTATGTAATGTCTGGCGCAGAGTTGACCAACAAAGGCCCCGAAGGTGACCCAGTCCGAGCGGCCTATTTATGGTACAAGTATGACGCCTTGCTCCTATCCGAACTGGCCCTTGCTGACAGACCCCTAGCGGATACGATAAGCCAAGGAACTCGTGGGATCCGCTCACAGTTTTGTACGCCATTGAAGGCCTGGGAAAGATTTTCCAGTTTGGGGAACAGAAAGGGCACAACTATGTCAGCGCAAATGGCTCTAATGAATGGAAGTTGGACTGGGATGGTTCTCCCCAGCGCTACTTAAAATTGGCAGTCACAAATGAGACCGCCGGAGAAATTCTGGATGAGTTGTATATAAAGGGGGCCGAAAAGGCTGCCCGTTATTAATCTTGGAAATTAGCCAAGATATGATCTAAAATAGAGACACTGAAGGTTGTGTTTAAAAACGAGGGTAAAATTTGCACATAGCTGTGAAGCGATTATATGTTGAACCCGCGGTGGATTGAATCTTTGCTTAACCGAAGGATAGCCTATAAAATAGTTAACACGGTGCGAGGTGTATGCTTGTTATGGAAATGAACCTCTTGAACGCAAGTAGCTAGCAATTTTCCCTCTCTGGAAAATATCTTGCTGGTTGCAAGACCCCTTCCGTCCCCTGACCAAGGACTTTCGACCTCGAGGAGCATCCAGAAGTCAGCCTGGATCTCCAGAGGAGCGTGGAAAAAGATGGTGTGATCCAGAGAGGCAAGCATGCCGACTGCGGTGCCCTCCAATGGCGACACAGTGCTGTTGGATGCCAATGCTTCGGGGAATTTCCACAGGCTGTGCAATACTGGAATGCAAGTGATGAAGTTCCAATCGGACATGAAAGCCAGGACGATCTGGTGGGTATTGTGATTGCAGGCTTGCGAAAGCTTATTGGGGGCGCGCACCCACGATCGCAAGCGTTTAATGTGTGGGGCGTCGCTGGGCTCCTCAATTCCGATGGGCAAAACGTGAGGCGCATATGGGGACTGGCTGGCACATGCGGAACTATTTTCCGGTGGTGGCTCGATCCCGCGTGGCATTGTGGGTGCGTGATGCACTAGCGGTTGCCCACCAGATCCGTGTCGCATGAACGACATGGTGCTGGTGAAGATAGACTTTCCATATTGGCCCACAACGACAGTGCGGGTGACGAAAGATGTTCCATCTCGTACTCTTTGAACCGTATACGTAACTGGGGACTTGTGGTCGCCCACCAGTAAGAAATAGCAACGGATCGAGTGGATGGAGAAGGCTTCTGGGACTGTCATTTGCGCGGCGGACAAGGCTTGCGCGACGAGCACCCTAGATCGGAAAGCATTTAGAGTCAAATGTGGCGGGTAGTAGCTCGGCATAAGAATAAATATATCATGGCTGACTCACCCGCCAAATATACCTCTTCCTCCTGGCGGACGCCACACTTCTCGTGCGTTAGTAAAAAGATCCTATGAGCATTACGATTAAGAAAGTGCACGGGTCCTGGAAAGAAGCTTTTACTGACCGGACCTATATGAGAAAGCGCCGTCAACTCCAGCATACCCTCCAACTGAAATGAGCTTTGTGCTGCCTCCATTTGGATTAGTTGTATGCAAATGGGCGTGTGTTTTTAAAGTGAGAGGTATTGGTATGAGGAATGAGCCAGTAGGCAGGTAAACATCAATAGTCTTTTTAATACTTTGTCTTTTGTCTTAGGCGTGATTGCAACTTCTTTGGATTTGGCACAAGCTATCCATGCCATGAAGCAAGTTGAACTGCTGGCCTAGGTGTTCACGGCCCCAACAATCTCGGTTAATGTGGGACCGGCATGCCCATTTGTTTCGGCTAATGTGGATCCTCAGCCAGGATGCAAGGGCGTGAGATGCCGTTTTCGTGCCAGGACATGACGTTGTAAGTGGTGATGAAGAAACGTGAATGTTCTGGGAATTTTGATGATAAAAAAAAATGAAAGACCTAAAACGTGAGAATGTTTCGCCTGTTCAGCATCATCATGTCGGATTTTAAATTTGCTCAGCTTTCAATTGAAGGTATGGTTGGAATCATTCAACTTGAGCACCTGGAAACAAGAACGCCCCGGCTTAAGAGTCCCACGGCGGCGTGATCAGCGAGCGCGCTGGAGTTTGGGGCCGACGATGACAGGGTTGCCTTAGTAGACGAAGTGACGCCGAAGGAACAGCTCTTTGAAAGGACCATGACGGTGGCCAAACATTTCGGGGACTGTGGGGCAGAGCCTGCTGTAAACTTGAAGGAAATTTCTCTTCGGTTGCCAAATATGGGACACGTCGGTACCAAGTGGTATGAAACGCGGTTCACCAATTATTTGCCCGCAGGCCTGTTGTTGGCAAGGTTCGCTGCAGAAGGCCTGCTAAGGATCAATGAAAAGAGAACCAAGGTGACTGAACAATTGAGTGAATAAGTTCAGAGCCTAGACATGATGCAAATGAGAATCTGCATTGGGGATATGCCGCATGGTTTGGTTGAGAGCCTGTACCGTTTTGGATCATCTATATTTCATTGATGAACCGATTAAATGAACGGGTTGCAAATATCGATTTTTGAGAACAACGTAATTATAAGCGGTGGGGTCAGAGGTAGTGTGCGGCCTGGTAAGATATCATCACTCAGTATGCATTCTCACAGCAAACTGTGGAATGTGGCTCCATATGATGGGAGAAACAGTGGACATTGGGATGGCCAAAATTACTCAACCTGCAGCCCAAAATTTCGCATACATTTGTTTCGTCGTATTCAACTCCAAATCAGTGCATTGAAGTAGATTAAATTCTACATAATATGGAAAGTTACAAGTTTTCACGTAATCCGTTCGCAACAGGCGACGCGAGTTGAGCGGGATGTGGAAATTTCCGTGGCTGCCACGCAACAACATGTAACGTAAATTTCCACCAGGGCGTTTTAGTTTGCAGCTAAAATCTGCCACAGGGCCTTGGGTGTTGTAAACACGACGGGAGGGGAGATCGGCACCAGTTACCTATGACTTTTCTAGCGCCAAATGAGTTTAGCAGCAAACAGATGGTGGGGAAATTGGAGTCCAAGTTTTTTTTTCTGCATCTGAAACAAACGAGGGATGGTTTGGAATGTTGGGCCATTCACCCCTTTTTTTTTTGAGTCATCCCAAGTCAAGGGAGAATTTTGGACAAGTTCATGATTGATACCCTTCTGTACTAATAACATTTGATCCCTTAGAAAATCGCAAGGCCAATGTAGATGATAGCATTTTATTGTCACAGCTAAGAACCTTGCCGATAACTTTGATCAATTACCCAGATTTGAGTCACGGCACCGCCACAGCGGTAGGCTATTTTAGTCAAGATTAAAACAGCCCCTATTTGTGCGGAAAGATCCGGCTAGCCAGACACAGAAGTGTATATTTACTCCTCCCGTTCACAAATAAACTCGACAGGCATGCCAGAAATTGGACAGGTCACCTATTGCCATACAACTTGGAATGCTTCCACCTGCATGGTACGTAACGGGCACGAGCAAGACATCTGATAACACCATAGCCTTCTTGCACGCTCACCTCTTTCAACTCTACAGAAGCTGTCCAATAGCTTACTCCTCATGCGTCTTCTCTTGATTCACCTCGGCGTTGCGGCGTTGGTCCCGGTTGCGCGGTCTGCCGTGCACCGCTGCAAATTGCTCAGCAGCAAGAGCTCCACGGAAGTCAGTACCACTGGTATCAACGAGGAAATTACAACTACTATTACGACAAAAGCCACTTCCACTGATACCGCGACGGAAACCCTGACGGCGATTGCTTCGCAAACGACTCTCTCTGACTATAATACTGAAATCGTTACTGTCACTACTCCGATCAATACTCCGATCACTACCCCTGATACCCCCATAAAGTCTAGTAGTGATATTACGACTATCGAATCCACTCCAACTAGTTCAACGGGAGCGAGTACTTCAAGTACTACGATTGAAACGAATACAATTGGTACCACTGCGGATAACACCACTCCTGGCACCACCTTTGAAACCACCACTATCGATACAACCACAGAAACCACAACTTCGCCAACACCCTCTTCAACAAGCCCCGCAGCTCCCACCCCGTTCAAAATTAAAGTTTCCTCGTCGTCTACTCTCCTGAATGACCAGCTTGTGGAATGGCTGGGCGAATATATATCAATCATTCCATCCTTTTCGGGATGGAGCACAGAACCCTACACCCTTGAAGCCGGAACAAACTATTTAAAGGCAGGCGATCTATATGTTGTCTGGTTTTCGGAAAACAACGTCCTCTACACTTACAACCCACAGTATGTCCAGCTGCCGGAGCAAAAGAAGATTGTTTGCAATAAAGTTGATGCAGCCGGAACCTTGTCATGTTACGTGGGCGAGCAACCGTCAATCAACTATTTCTATGCACGTACATCTGACACAGACACCGCCTACGTGCTAATGGACACTACTCCGCAGAATGGCCCGCGAGGTCAAACCGTGCCTTTGATTTTGCAGATGATACCAGTTTAGTATTAGAGATTTTTAATGCATTAATTTGCAGTTTGCACTGAGAAGTTTGTTGAATGCTACTAAAATAATCCACCCATCTTGGCAATTAGTGAATATACCATTGCAACGACTGATGAATCAGCGCTGCAGAGTAAGCGTCGCATAAAAGTTGTTCGTCCTCGACTCAGCTTACGCGTATTTTAGGAGAGAAGCTATGTTTACGCGCACCTTATCTTGCTCAACATCGGGCTGCAAGCACATCCGCGACAACCCACAGTGTGCTGGTCAATCAAAGCGCCGGACTCGGGCTCGGCCCCCACACAGGCTGCCTACGAGCTGAACAACCATGTTGCCATGTAGCCTGAAGGATTCGCACATTCAAGAATCCACGGGGATTTCTTACAGGCTGAATACGCGCATCGTGCCGTTTAAAACGCAAGCAACTAGGCTGCGCCACGGAGCACTGCCCCAGCCATGTGCCGGTAAGACAAGCCATATTTCCAAAGATGTTCAAAGATACTCCAAGCGCTTCGTATTTCAGCAAAGGGCAGAGATTCCAAATATGGCATCAAATCATCTCTATGGAAAATGACCAGCTTTCTCTTCTGGAGGGATGCCCACGGTACAGAGTGTTTCAGATTCGACTTGAGGACGTGGGCTGCGCTAGGAGATGCGCACCTGCGAAAGCTGTTGGCTAATCCACTCCAATCCCACTGATATAAGGCTCTCGGCCGTTTTATCATTTGCACACATGAAAACCAAGCTCAACACCAACTTGAATGGATGGATGCTCCAACTCCTTTATAAGGGCAGGTCTTCTCATTTTTGCGACGAACCGCCAAAAAGACAGAATAACATTTTTCAACCTCATTTACTATTATCACTCGCGCTTGATGGAGGTTTTACTTGTTAAGGCTTCGAAAACCTGAAACAAGTGATTGACACCTGCAAGCTCATTCATTACTCACTGCGAATATAATCTCGACCGACCATCAATCCCATCAAACAGCAGCAAATTTGACGTGGAAAAAATGACCGTCTGTTGTGATTTCGAATGTTGGAAAAATGAGACAGTCAAACCATACGGGGATGTGGCAGGCCCCGGGGTATGTGATGCAGTCTTGGCTGAGCACGCCTGCATTTCATCGCAATAGGCTTGCATCAAGGCTTGGTCTAATAGAAATGTCTTCTAACTATATTAGGTGATGACGGGATTTCTGGGAACGGCTTGGCTCGTAATTGGCCTCGTTAGCCTCAACTATGTCCTTGCATTCGACCCGTGCGTAGACCCGTTCCCCACCGCAACGACGGGCCACACCTGGAAGCCCAATTGCGCGGACGTATTGTTTAGGCATATTGTCCTCCGTATAGGAAAGTACAAGCCCTTCTCCTTTCTTCCATTGGGAAGTCGTAATCCCATCTGGCGTGATGCTTTTGCAGAAGTACGTATGCATATCTACTTTGCGGACCATCAGTCTTACCATGTCTCTAGTCAATCCTCACCATGTGCGATGTCCAGATTGTGACAGGACTAGGGATCATCGTCAGCGGCTTTTTGAGTCTTGAGCAGGGCATCTCGGCCTATCATTTTCAGCTTATCGCATATATTGCCTGGTTTTCGCATCTGACCCACATCGCTGGGCTTACGGTTCTACGAAGCTATCTATTTCTTCACCCGGTTGAGAAATGGACACGGCTTTTTTTCATGGTTGCTCTGGCTGTTTTGCTCCTTATATTCCTGTTTCCGACGATGTTTTTTAATTGGCCCCGTGACTCGACTCAAATTGAACCTTTTCTGGCATTCCCTGGCACACCAGCAATATGTGCCTATACCCCATCCCAAATTTTTACATGTGCGAAGAAGTATAATGATGCCTTATTTTCGGATATCTACATTATGCCCAGCCCTAATTCCCTCCACTCTTACGCATCATTTCAGTCTGCCGTCATTTCTATGATACTTGTGGTATTGAGTCTAGTGACCAAAATAAGCAAACTTTTCCCTACTTTCATCAACCTTTTTGACAAGCTTCGAGAGAAATGCAACACATTTTTGAGATTTTACTTTGGTCAAATTTCAAACTTTGAGAATTGTTGGCGGTCAAGCATCCCTTTCCGGCGCCTCGTTCTTTATGCTCACATGGCAAGCGTTTGCACATTCAGGGTATATTCTGATATTCTCTTTTCCACAATTTCCGATGTAAGTCCTTACGTCTCTTGATGAAACTTACTGACCACTACTTGAGTTCATACTAACCAGTCGTGATAGGTTTATTGGCTTTTGATTTCAGGACTTTGGGGAACACTCAAACTCTTTGAATCTAAACGCTCTTACGAGATGGATGAAGATGAAAACGAGTGGACCTTTGGGCAAATACTTCCAGTCTTCCTCCTCATCGGGCCTCTTCTCACCACAGCTGAAGCCTTCTGGAAACTAAAGACGGAACCCCCAGGCAATCTATCCGGTCACATGGACTCAGATGATCAGCTTCCCTCTATTGGAGAAATTTTAAACCAGCACTGCTTTTTCTCCAAAGGCCCCTTTCCTGATCAAGATATTTTTTCCTCAGTCAACGAGAACTATTATGAAGTTGCAAAGTGCCCCTGGATTCTTCCTGTCCTCATCGTTGTGACCATTCAAATTCTGACAGTTACCATTTCCTTCTTTATTTTTCAGTTCCTGCTGGAAGCAACCCCTATTGAATCCATTCCTTGGTTCTCATTTATACTCTTCGTGGAATATCCTGCCGCGGCTTTCTTTTTGGTTTTATCCAGCATCGTGTATCACAACCACGCCCCATTCGGAAGGAACATGATAGGATACTGGATTGGAGCAATTGCTATTTCTTTTTATTCAGCTTATCCATTTTGCGCAAACATCGCTGCGATCCGGCGCGGAGACGGAGAAAATAGTATTATCATCAGTGTACCGACCAGTCCGTCATTTTTGACTGGATTCTTTGAGAATTTCGCCGTCGCCGTCGCTTGTCTCGATGCAGTCTGTATTCTGTTCGGCCTTTCACTAGTCTGCTTGCTCGCAGCAAAGGACACCTCATCTAGGAGAGTATTTTATCGAAGATCAAGAAATGAAAATACAGATCCTGAATACTCTGCCATTGCTCTGGTTAATGCACCAAACCAAGAATGATAGTTTCGAGCAATACCTGAATACGGAGACAACACAAACAGGCCAAGTTGGCAGGAGTGCAAAAGGCCGCCTCTTTCATCAAGTCTTCATTAGGCTTTGGAGATAGGTTTATAGCTATTGAAAATCTTGAGATTGAAGGTTATTTTTTTTAATCCGGGTAACCGATTTGACTCGTACAGTCGAAATGGTATCTGAGCCATGAACCCTTTTTTCATTTGTTTTATGTACAGGATAGAACTGGATTTATATGGAATGTTGGAACGTTGAATTCATCACAAAGGGATTACAGTCATCGAGGCCTGAGGCACCGGCTAGGTGCCTAGTGTAAAGGCGGCAGGAAGCGAGATCAAGGCCATCACATGACCTACTCACAACAACACCAAAAGGGGCTCTCTTTAGCTTAGTTAGATAGAATAATCAATCATCATTCGAAGCAACAGACCCTACAGCAGTAGCTGCTATATTTGTGACCTTAACTGCGTCATCCCTGACCCCGGGACTTACCCACATGGAAATATAGACAAAACCCTTCATTGTTGATTGGGTGCTTACATGAGAATACAAAACGTAGCCAGTTCGCAAAAAACATAGCGTTTTGCTGACGAAGATGAAAGTCGTAATTCGTTCCACGACTCCCCACGTATAAAATCAATGACCCATTCTTTTTCATCCAAATTTTTTATCTTCATTGGCTTGTGGGTGGTGATTGAAGCAAATAAAGCCGCAGGTCAGAGCTATGAAAATGCAGTGCGGATCAAGTCACATCCATCGAATGCAGACAGAGACACGGCACAAGTGAAGGGCAACATCGGACAGACAATGGTTGAAATCTGATCACAGCTAGCTTGTAAAACTCGACGCATTTCTCCATCCCATCAGTAAAAGGCCTATCCTCATCATGCCCGATGGCGTGGGGCTTAGTAGATGTTCGGCGCCTTTCCCCATTCTTGTAGCCACTCGTGATTGTTGACAATTCCCAGTCATCACGATTTTTGCAATCGTGTCGACCAACCAATTGAACCATCAGTTCTTTTTTCCTTTGGAAAATAGCGCACTGGCTTCAAGAAGACCCTATGCTTGTACGTTTTGCTGCTGATGAATAAATTCAACTTGGGAACCTGGTCCGGATTCTCCCGCAGCTGGTCAAGCGTTTTTTCGGAGACAATACTCTCGTCGCTTTTGGACGCCTCAGTGATTGCTAACGAGGCCAGGGCCGGGCAATTTGGAACAAGGCAAGCAGAGCGTCATCGTCAACATTTGATGCGGATGGGAGCTGCAGGGTGTCCAGGTTCGGACATGCTTTAGCTAAATGTGGAACCGCCTTGGTGGCTAAAGATTTAGCACTGCTATGTCCGTTTTAAGTGACGTCGCCGTAACTGAAGACGAAATGCTGGAGATTTCGTCCAATAGCCTTTCATATGCCCTAGTTTCGATCGATGCGTGTATTTGACCAAAATTACAAATGGTTTACCGACCAGCGGTAATAATGGACTGTTCATCCACGTGGGATTTGATTCACATATTTAGCCTGTAATAGGCATAGACACCACGTTTGCATTAAAGCGAAAAGCCTAGAATGAGAATCATGAATATAGCTTTATCTCAAATGAGCTCTGCACAATTGTTATCAAATTTTAATTTTCTGGTGTTTTGCAGGGCTCATTTCCTATCTTAAGCGCCGTATCTGCGTCATAACTATATGTATTTTCAACCGCACCATCGTCCATAGTGGTCGGTGTCTGATTCCCGCTGTCACACTGGGTTGTTCCGCTCCAAAGAGATGATAGGCTGACTGTACTTGCTCCAGTAACAAGTTCTGTACCTGTACAGACCGTGTCAAATGACAAACCAGTGCCTGCTAAAGTGTCTGCAACATCAAACTGGGCTGCTCCAGAATTCGGTATTGAAATTTGGTTGAGGGAAAGTGGAATCTGATCGATCGTATCGAGTTGAAAACCGCGCTCAACTGTCCCAAAGAGCTCGTCGTCCATTGATATTCCAGGCATCCCCCAACACTCCAGGGAACTCTGAGATGTTGCTATTGCCTCGCTGTGAATTGGATCCATGTCTGATGATCTAGAGTTATCTTGCGCTCTGAAGGTTGAATCTGAGATCGTGTTTGGACCAGATCGTACTTCAACTTCCACAGACGCGGCTTCATTCTCGTAGTAAACTGTCTGCCTTGTCTGGTCAAGTGAGAGATCGGGTGGGGGATTAGTCGAAGAAGTAGCTGACGAAGTACAGGCACGTATCCAGACTTGAAATAACTCGTCCAAGCCATCATGCATTATTTCATTGACAGCGTCGTTTGTCTCCGACATCCGCAACAGTCCACTGTCAACTAATCGCCTTGTTAACATGGATGGCCCATGACTTTGAGTGAACTCGCGAAAAGATGTCAAGTTCATTGATATTCCCGTATCCATATATGGAGACGATGGTCTTGGATGCCCAGGAAAAATTATGTCCCAGATTGCAAACCACTGGTCAGATACAGGACTGTTGCGCTTCGACTTGGACATGAGATTGCGGCGTTGAAAATGCGATAGGCCGTCCAGCTTGGAATCTTGCCTCACAGGGCACTGGATCAACTGTCCCATGTGCAGATCAAGAGTTTCCTGGCTTGGAAATGGTTCCATGCAGCGTTCGCAATAGTATTCAGGGCAGTGCTTTCGCGAGAGGTGTTGCTTCACACGGGATATTTTGGCAAGCTTCATCTCAAAGCAGGCTGCGTATCGAACTGGATTAAATTTCCAAAATGGACAGGCTAATTTTCCCCGATCTTCGTCATTGGATTGCAGTCGCGACTTCTTTGGTGGGTTGGGGTCTCCAGAGCCCCGATTGGGATCTTCTCCGGCTTTGTAGTACGGCGCTTTAGCATGAGCGTCGGCGTGGTCTCGTTCTCTCTTGGTGCTAATCAAACCGTCACGTAAGAATAGAGAAACTCCTTGGCTTGCGTGTTTCGAATCAATTCCCACATTATTTACAGGTTGATGAGTGTTGCAGACTTTCCAAACGACTTCAAACAAAGGGTGGAGACTCGCCCCGCCAAGCAGGAGCACCACGGGGATAGCCAAAATCGACTTGAAATGCTGCGTGGAGCAAACCACCAAGGAGAACAGCCATGTGAAAGCTAGAAGAATGTGGAGGGCTAGGACCATCCACGATCTCGATGCCAGTCGGAGCAGTGTTGGAGGGTTCACGAGGCATCTGTTCCTATGCACTGTAGAGTGGCAAAGCTTCGTAGATATTCCAGAGATTGTTCGTTCGCGTAATTGACTTGAGGTTGTCAAATGCGTTTGGCGCTTATGGCAAATTTTTTTGGAGAGGAAGATACGCTTCTGGAAGCCGATAGACGCAGAATGTTGTGTGGATGACGCATGGTGTTGAGAACGAGGAGCCATGACTTCCGCATTGAGGAAGGTGGCGCAAGTCAATGTTGGAGCTTAGCTTGTGTGGTTATGATAGGGAAAAGCGCGCTGGCGAAAATGGGTCGAACAAAAGGCGATAGAGGCGGGGAATAGAGATTTTGGAAAAGTGCAAGAGTCAGCCCAGCGCCATGTTGGAGCCCATCTCCCCTCGCCATGGTGTTGTCATTTGCTACCGTATTGTGT
This sequence comes from Calonectria crousiana, assembly GCA_013406985.1. NCBI lineage: Eukaryota > Fungi > Ascomycota > Sordariomycetes > Hypocreales > Nectriaceae > Calonectria > Calonectria crousiana. The sequence continues at coordinate 680,683 of VTGD01000005.1, read as the reverse complement.
CTGCCTGAGGCCGCCACTTTTACTTGCGGGATGGGGGCACGACCTTGTGCGAATTTTTGGGCCGCAATAGCTTACCTCTTCCTATCATGGACACGTTCCTCGCTACAATTTACGTGTACTTTTAAATCATCACGTTCCCGCAAACGCCCGTCCTGCCCTTCGCACCTGTCCTGGTCGCATCTAGGTACTTCCCCCGCACTCGCATCGTGGTGATCTCGGCTCTACCCCAGATTCTCGCCTAAATTAGATCCAGAACTTAGTTATCCACTTGCCACATGGGCAGTGGAGCACCTGGACGAGCACCATTTTGTTGTTCAATATTGAGAACCATTGAAGAACATTACAGAACCAAGAGAACACAAAGGTAAAGATGTTGGTCGGCAGACAAAGCAAAACGCCTCAAGCGCTCAGTCTATAGCTGGTCTACTATGATCATACTGCATCTATCGACCTAAACTGTCCACGACTTGGATCTTTTTCTAACCAACCTCTACACGCGAAAGTTGCCACGTTATACTAAGCCTGAGTCGGATAGTGCAGCGGTGTTCCCCGGAGATTTACTTTCGTCGACTGGCTCGCCACTTGCTGTAGAAATCGCCCGCGGCCCCTCGAGACGGACGATATCCAATACGATTTTGGCCTGAGACAGAGCTTGTTGTGGATCGATGCCACTGTCGCTTAGCCTCTCCCAAACAACAGCCGATGGTTTATGTAACGCGGTGCCATATTGGGAATCTGTCGGAATATACGGTCGCAGCTCCTCGAAACTCGTCGGCAGAATGGCCTCGTGCAATTTCATCCATTGATCACCCTCTGTTTCTGTAGGACTCCGTCGTCTGGTGTTGGATTCGAGATGGCTGTATTTGTCTGGCTTCACATGTCTATCGTTGTCACAAATATCTCCCCCGCAATTGCACTTGTGTACTGATTTCAGATGATGCCTAGACATGCACCGTTAGAATGCTGGCCAGATTTTACTTAAATCTGCATCCTACTTTACCAGCGACATGCGCGCGAAGCCCTTTTCACAAGCATCGGAAATCGGAGAAAGATGAGGATAATAATCGTAAATAGGGCATTTAAGCCTCCAGCTATCTGATTTTGTCATTTCTTCAGCAAGGCTCGGGAGTCGCGATGGCTGCAGTGCACATTGTTGAAAACCGACGTATTTAGTCTATGGGTGCCCAATATCCCACAGCACAATTGCGTTGGGCCATAGCGAGCGCCCTGGCCGCACTCGGAAAGGCGGTAAGCTTTCATTGCTGTGCGCAACGGCGTAGACGCGAATGTGCAAAAGACCTGCGCCACACCATCACCGAAGCTCCAACTCCGGGGCTCGGTGGAAACGACAGGGATCAAACGTCCCGATCCTGCTTGGCGTCACCTGGTATCATGTCTCGGAATCCAGTAAACCCCATCTCACGACGCGGTATGATAGGTCATCAGTTGAAAGTCACAGTTGCAGCGTTGCAGCGTCCAGCAGGACGTTCGCTAGTCATCCAATGGCAAGTGGTCTGGCTACCCATAACGTCCGGCGTCCAGTTGAAAGCACCGGCGCCCTCCGTCTCTGTCGTCATGAAGCGAGAGAGGGACTGCGTTGGTGATTCGGATATTGGCTCTGCGAGTAAATATTCGTTACTGCCATCGTGTAAATCACTCCCGCTACCACCCGTATGATCGAATATTGACTGTCGGCGCCCTCAATCATATTACTTGATCAGCCTCACGAGACATTTACACCCTAAGAAGCGGCATTTCCAAAGTGAAAAATTCGAATTGACGCCGCAACGATGTTTGAACAGGCTCCAACGTTGCCGTCGGTTGACGGGCTTGATTCCACGACCGTGAAAGACGGCCAAGGTGCCACGATGCGGTCACAAACACCGGATTCGTTTCGATACAGCGTGACAGCTCATATCCAATCTTCTGTGCAGAGTCGCTTAGCTCTAGGGGAGAGTGCACCGTCAATTACTCGCCGTGTTAACGAATGCAAAAGCTTCCTCGCTGATATAGACGCGAAGTTGGCGAGCCCCGGAGCTGGTCAACAGCATCAAATGGGGAGACAACATGATCCAACCAACAATATAATTGTCCAGTTGGACGGGTGCAAGAACCTTCTTGACCAAGACAAAACAGCAGCGAGAGTACAAGTGGGGAGCTCTATGGCAACTCACCCGTCCCAGTCTCCAGCGAAGGGCCAATCAGTGTCGAATATTTTTTGTGCTCTTACAAAATGCGATAATCTTCTTCAATCGACGATGACCGCTGGGGAGCTCTGCCTGCACGGTCGCACGGTGAATGAACCAGGCCTGGTTGGGAAAGGCGAACCCCATTGCCACCAGGCATTGGGGAGGACCGATGATAGTGATACAACTATTCAGCTGTCGCCTAACCACGCCTCAGATACGGCAGATGTTGGGGACGGAAGCGAGGAACCGTGACATGATACAACGCAGCATGAGTAAGCGTGACGTACATGCAGGTGGTGTGGAAAAACTGTTGCGGCGATGGGAGTGGTCTTCAATATTGTAAACGAGGTCGAAAATTTAAACATGGTTAATTATTCTGATGCTCCATGTTTGGGGTTCGTTCGCACAAAAAAATTGCTCCAACGGTTGCTGCATCTAAAAATGGCCAAATTGTTAGCTTATGTTCAGTGCAAATGCCGTGCATATGGCGGAACCTTGGACCGGAGAGCCCTATAGCGTCATAGACCACGCTGGAATCTTCAAAGAATGAGGTTATAGCATGCTGGCCGTGATGATCTTTGAGCCAAGTCTTTTGACAATGGGAACGCAGGAGAAGAAGTAAGAAATTTATCCCTCACACTCAGTTGAAATAACTGGCTTGAACCTCTGTCTCTAACGCACCGGTTGTGCCTTTGCATTTGGTTGGCTCGGCGCGGTGAACCGCACTTAGTGTTTTTGGGTGTGATTGGTTAGATGGGATTGCTCAACGCCACCTGGGCGCATGAGATGATGACGGCTTGGCAGATTGTCCATTCTAGTCAATCATAGCTTGCCAGAACTTTCCTTCGTTTCGCTTGTGGACAGTTCTGTTTGATGGCTTTATCATAGTTCGAACCTGACATGCGCATCTGTATTTTACTCCGATTAATGGAGAGCTGCACTTCACAAAGCCTTCATGCGAGTTTTCAGCTGCGATTAATGTTTTCAGAACAGCCCACCCGCAAAGTCAACCCCTCACGGGCGCCGCAATATGCTTGTACTCGTTTGGATCCTTGTCATGTGGCGGCCAAAGTCATGCAAAAGTACGTGGGGGATTGCGACGAATGTCACAGAAGTACAACGCTCCATCACATGACGTATTTTTATCTGTTACTTGTCTCGCAGCATTACAAGACGGCTCTTGTACTCGTTAAAAACATGTCGATATTCGGTTAGATTCTGTATTTGATACTACTATGATTTGGCGACAGAGAGGAAGCCTTGGATCGGGAACAACATCTCGATGAAACTCGCAGCCGCTTTATTTCTTGAACCATGAAGTTTAGTGAGATGATTAGACACCTGAAAGAAACCCACAATTCCATAGTGAAGCACTATCCTTGATTCATGAGCCCCTCGCTGCTCGGTGAGTTGCTGAACAAGCCATTTCAAAAGCGAAAGTCAATACAAGTATCGAATCTGAAACTTGAAAAATATGCGCTGAAGAATGGACATGGATCAGTTGGAAGATCAAGCGATGAGCATGTCAAGGAAACAAGTCTGAGGCTGCTTGTTCAAAAATCCACATCTGCTCGACTCTGGCGCTGATCTTGATGAGGCCCCCGCTTCCGTTTTAGTCGAGCAGCATTGGAGAATTCTATCTTAGATTATGAATCTCACATGAAGCTGATAGAATTCTGCCTCGAAAAAGGGGTCAACCTTAACGTGATATCTGTTATCAAGGGAGGAATCAGAGCTCACTAGGGAGCGGCTATATCTGGTGATTTAGTGTTGGCGAAAATTTTACTTCAACGGGGCGCCGACGTCAGCGTAGCCCCATCGCTGAGAGAGACGTTATCGAGGATGCTGCCGGGCGTAGGCGATTGCACATACTCCAACCGCTTTGAATGCCAGTGCTTTGGGAAATACACAGGACGGAACTAGGCTCGCATTTCCCTTCAATCTGGCAAAGATGGAGGGCTTCGTGATTGCAATATACTAAAGGTGAGAATGAAGGGATTTATACAGGGCAGAAATAACGGTTAGAATGATTAAGGTGGGATAGTTGTGCAATATTAGTTATGCACGACCCACTCGCGGGTCTTCATCTTCGTTGAATATAATCGATTCAGTGCAGACTGGGGCTTGTCGCAGTCGGAATGACGGGAAGGCTAATGTAGTTCCCTTTTTATGCATCGGAACTTGCATAGCAACACAAGTCTTAAGGCCAGCTTCGAATATGAGTCTACGTAATTCAGGGATTCACCTCCGCTTTCATTCCCGTGAATAATGCCATGCTACTGTGACAATTCGGCATGAAAAAGGCCGCAACCATTGCGTAGGTTTGCATGTCATGCATTTTAGGCAGTCCTTGTGGAGTTTAAACACCGCCAAGCCAAGCTGGACATGGTGCCAGGCCTTTTGCGGGGAATGATTGGTTAGAACCAGCCGTGGTGTGTCAGTCTACCCAGCTTGGGCTAGTCATTATTTTCAGCTGCACAGCCGCCGTCACTGGTGATGCTTGTTTTCTTTTCCTTCTGCCTGCCTCCTCTTATTCTCTCACGGCTGTCAGATCAGCATTTGCTTTCAAAATGCCTCTGCTTGGCTTGCCAATCGAGCTAATCGAAGAGATTGGCAAGTTTCTCGATGCTGACAAGGATTATGCCGCATTTTCGAGAACAAGCCGACTTCTGCACAGTCTCATGCTTCCCCACCTCTACAGGTTCAATCACGCGGGAGCTCGGTATCGTGAGAGTGCTGAACACTGGGCCATTGCAAACGGCCGGGTCGAGGTTTTGCAGCGAGTCTATGATTTTGGACTTTTGTCAACATCCTCACACGTCTTTTATGAAGCCGTTGAGGCAGGCCATGCAAGCGTCGTCGATTTCCTCATTAAACACAGCACTTGTGAAACTAAACCTGCGATGGATAAACTCGTTCACTTTGCGACTCGTAACGTCGAATTGCTACGTTATTTTCTTGATCAAGGTGTCTCGGCCAATGCGAGGAATGACTTCGGAGATCCCCTACTCTCCGCGGCCAGCGCGGAGACGATGCAAGTGCTTGTCGAGCACGGGGCTGATGCGAACATGAGGGGCCACGATGGAATGGCTCCACTGATGAAAGTGGCAAAAGATAGCACCATTGATCTGGCCAAGATTCTCATCGAGCACGGCGCAGACGTAAACGTTCGTGACCTCGACAACAATCGCACAATACTTCATCAAGCCGCGAGGAGTGGAGACACGGAAACCATGCTTCTACTCATGTGCAGCGGTGCAGACCCGTATCTCCAAGATTCTCAGGGGAAAACCCCTCTTCACTACGCTGCTGCTCATAATAAAACTCTTGCTGTCAGAGTGCTTTCTATTCCATCAATCCTGAGCAGCACTGAGATGCTCGATAAAGTCATGGGCTGGACACCGCTGCATGAGGCAGTCATTTCTGGTCACACTGATGCTGTACAATTCTTTTTACAATCAGAATGTGCGTGGCTTGATCAGCAAGACGTCAATGGCCGGAGTCCGCTCTTCTATGCTGCCAAATATGGCAGGCTGGATATTCTAAACGATTTGCTTGCTCACGGGTCCGATTCCGACGCCAAAGACAAGTATGGTGCGACTCCTATCTTTGTCGCCGTCAGAAATGAGAGAAAAGACATTATTTTGCGACTGCTGGAAAAGAACAATGACTGTCTCGATATCCGAGACGATTTCGGCCATACTCTGATCTGGTGGGCAAGCACTTGTGGCAACTCAGAACTGCTGGCTATTTTAACCGAACACGCAGAAAAGGTGGGCTATCAAGTTGACAGCCACGAATTGGAGGCCCCAAAGGCGATAATCAAAAACAATCGGCAGTGGTGTTGGTGCGACATCTGCACGCGACCCATAGGAGGTTGTCGCACGGGGCTAATGTGCACGATATGTTGTGCGGGCCATTTTATAATTTGTTGGAATTGCTTCGTTGATGGAACTCTGTCTTGCGAGCCATCACATCGAGTTGAAAAGTGGGTTCCTTATGACACGTGCACATGTCCGACCTATACTGTACCATAATAGAACAAGAATTATTGCGGCCATTTGTCATCTTGTCAAGAAGTGTACTGACATTCTTGTTACATTTTTGCCTCTTACTATTCTTGGGCTGATCACACTGCATTCCTCGTACACATATTTAGCCTCTTATATAATGCCTTACCTTCCGGCTGACTTTTGGCCCCTGTAATCCCGCTCAAGTTCTTGGTATGACATTAGTTGTGGTAATTGAATTTGGCTTTTCGGTTGTAAATAAACTCTGCATGTACCTTCTGGTTATTAAGCCTTGTTTTTATTTCCCCTCGTCCAGTCAAATCCGATAAGTTTCTATGCTAGGTTATGACTAAGCTCCAAGAGACAATTCGAGGGTTACAACTTACACGTTTAGTTTTGTGAGCAATGAGAAAAGCTCCTGGTCTGAGCATATTCATTTCAAATAAACTTTTTGTTTTGAGGCATGTGATACTAAAAGCCAGTCGCGTTGGGGCAAAATGCACGGGCTTCAGTGATGGGTTGAAGCTATTCATTTGATCACCGCCCAACAATACCTCGCTCTCCCAACCAAACAGGAAATAATTGACGACGCAATGTAAGAAACAATGCGTGGGGGTGGGAAAAACTACACTCTCATCAATGGAAATGAGTATAAAAGGCTTCCCTCATGAATTGATGGATTTTGTTGTGAGGATGGGTCAGCATGCTGGCGCTTCTCTGCATGAACTAAAAGAGCAACTGGACATTGGTGCCGGTGGAATCACACAGGATATAATACTCAATGCTCATCATGTGGGTCCTGGATTTTCATCCCAAAGTGTCTCTGTTTGTTTTCTCTGCATTTTGGCAGGGCGGCTCCACGTGACCCAGCTCGCTGCGGTCACTCGCACAAACACAAACAATGTGAACCCTTAACGTGAATCGTACACAGATCAGGCCTCGCGAAAATGTCGAATGCGGCTGGGGCCATTCTTTCATCAAGTTCCTCAACCATACACCCCAACCAAGAGCCCTTTGGCAGCTTCCAGACACGAGTCTTGGCCTTTGCGCAGCATGTGCTGTGGCCTGGGACCGAGCCAGCCCGCATTTCGGTTGCGCGCATGAGAGGAGGTTTCTACAACCGAGTCACTGGCATGACCAAGAATGAGCGCGTTTACATTGTTGACCACCATGGCAGGACTCATCAAGAGGAAACAACTGTCGAGTACATCTTGCGCACTCCGCGCTTCGACGGCGCCAAGCTGGACCGTGAGGTTGCCGCCCTGTCATTTGTGCACCAGCACACCAGCATTCAAGTACCGCATGTCCTGGAATACGACGACACTCAGCTAAACGTGCTGAAGTCTCCCTACATGGTCCAGGGGCGCCTCCCGGGGACCAACCTCTACCGATGCTACACACAGCTGAGCCACGATCGAAGATGCGATGTGGCGTGGGAGCTTGGCCAAGTATTCCGCAAGATGCTTGCTACCAAGAGCGATCATGCTGGACATCTTGTATTCACGCCTCTTGCGCCTGGCCGCCAAGATTTTGGTTATCAACCTGCCCGTCCGCCTGTTTATGTCGAGACTCATAAATCCGTTGTTGTGCCTTACGGCAATTCCGTGCAGCGCGAATCGACATTCGACACGATTTCGACCATCCTTGCCGCCAAAAAGTTAGCCCACGAAGCAATTCCCGCTGAAGATGGTGGCTTCGCCATGTGGACAATCGAGCGCCTGGAAGCGATGAACCGTTGGATGGATTTGGAATGCTTGTATGAAGACGTCACCAACAGCCTGATCCACCTCGATCTCGGTCCTCACAATGTTTTGGTCAACTGCGACGCCCCACACGACAAACCATTCATATCTGCCGTTCTTGACTGGGACACGGCCATCGTTGGGCCGAGCTTCTTGAGTTGCGCTCCCCCTTCCTGGATCTGGGCATGGGTCAATGGCCGCGATGAGGATGAGCGCACCGCCGGTTGTGATCCCCCGACCCAAGAAGCGCGCGAGCTGAAACGGCTTTTCGAGAGAGCCGCGGGTCCGGAATACATGCGCTTTGCCTACGATGCCAACTACCGACTTGCCAGACGTTTGTACTATTTTGCTGCCAACAAAATCGAGTGTGAAGAAGACAAACAACGGGCCAAGGAAATGCTGGCCGAGTGGGAGACCAAAGTCGGAGAGGAACGTGGAGGTGATATCTGATTTGATCTTGGCACAGCCCATGTTGATGGATTTATACTGGGCAGGCGTTCTAGGAGCGGACAGCAGTGTCGGTTTATCCCATTTTGTTGCTTTCGGCCTTGGACATTTGCATATGGGAGGCTTGCGTAAGGGTGGCTGCTGATAGAAACTGAAATTCAGCGCAACAAAATCACAATCTTCGCATAAAATGTTGTATCTGGCTGAAATTTTGTGAATGTATTTAGCAAGAGCCAATGGCCCTGCGACTTTTCGATACTGTATGCATCATGAATCTTGTGGTTCAACTCAGGAACGCACTTTATGAGTTCCGTATTATGTAAAGGTAATTCTAAACTAAAAAATAAGCTTCAATATTTCAATATGACACTAAGCAGAGGAAGGCAGATTTTTTTGGAATGCATTCTGTCCACTTTGGTCATGATAGTCATCAGCTGCAGTGCCACATTCAGCCCTAACCTCGTCTTAGCCAGAAATGGTCTGCATAATGCCGATCAAAATGTCAAATTAAAACTGTCGCACGTTGCATGTCTTGGTCTCTCGGGTAAGCTTGGCACGGTCCGAAGCTCTGCATGCCCTAGGGGCTTGCTTAGACGGGTAAAGGCAACATTCCGTCTGTAAATGTCTACGCTTACAAACAAACATCAACTACGAAAACTTCAAATAACTTTTTTCTGGCTGAATCTGTTGTTGCTCGTTCCAGATGGGAATTGGCTGGCCTACTTGATTGGCATCGACAAGCCAGCTCGCTTCTCAGAGCGAGTTCAGCTGAACGCAAGCTTTGCAATTTGAGCTGACTACGGCGGTGGAGAGGAGATGCCTGCATTCCAATTGTGAGAAATCTTGTGGGATGGTTGTTCTTGGGCGCTATACAGTGGACCAGCCCATGACAAGAAGCACAACACCCTCTTTTCAATCAGCCACAACAATGAGACGGGATTTGTGTTTCCCATCACTTATAAAAACGGGTATTTTACTGACTACTTTTTGTCAACATTCAACTTTTGAGTGTCACAGAAAAGAGACTCGGGTACGCAATCCCAACCCATCCAAGGTTATCACAATGAAGACATCACTGCTATTGGCTGCCCTGGCATTTGCCTTGAATACGGTCGTCGCTACCACCGGCACATACACAGGCGGAGATTGTACTACCTTCCGAGGTCCCAGATCGATCAGTCCCATTCAAACAACAGAGTTTTATGTGACAAAGACCCGCACTGTTGTCTCCAGGACAACAATTCGAGATACAAAGATTGTAACTGCGAGCCCTCAAACAATAACGTGGACAACTACTGGAATTGAGACAACCCTGGTCACTAAAACGCCTCTGGATAGTACGGTCGAGGTCGAAACTACCATTTTTGATATCATCACCATAACCGCAGAGCCAAGTGTCTTGACTATCGAGGCCACAGTCCAAGAGACGACCACAGTTCAACCAACCGTCACGGCGCCTATGCCAGATGGTTTCACCCCGGTCCAATCCTCCCTTCCATCGGCATCTCTGGACATTGTCATCGGTAGCCCAGCCAAACGGAGCGAGGCCAGGACGGAGAGCTCGCAGTTGGATGCCAAAATAAAGAACCGAGCGATAGAGCCAGGCTTTTTGTTTCTTCCACAGGGAAACCGGTTCCCTCAGAGTGTTTTGTGCTGGTACACGACCTATGTCACCACGGCCACGGTCAAGACCAAGACGGGCCGTCCCGTGACCATTGCCGCTGATAGGACCGTCTCCATCACGACCAGCACCACCATCATCACAACCACGAGCACTGTTTTCGGATCCGGCGTCACTGTCAGCACCACTGCCACCATTAGCTCAACCATAACGTCAACCGTCATTGCTACCACCAGCACCACAACCACAGTCACAAGCACAAACACGGTGGAGCTGCCCGCGGAGACGTATTATCCCCAGTGCCAGCAGAGCAACTTTGCTAACCGCGTCATGGGCGGCTGGATCGTTGCGGCCGGCATCCGCTCACCGGCCGATGCCGACGCCGATGGTCCCCCCGCCGATACTCCCTACGCCTGCTGCGTCGTGTGCGCATCGCGTGCTGACTGCATATCGGGCGTCTTCAATTCGCTCGTCGGATGCCAGATCATACTGAGCACCAGCGTCACCTGTACCGCGTCGTCACCCTGCTACGGCTATGCAATCTCCCTCAGGCAGAATCTCGGATACTCTGTCACCTTCTTCAACGGTGGCACGTTCCAGTGGAACGAAGTGCAGCAGTATTGAGGTCGGCTCTCGGTGTTCGAGTAAAGGTCTCAAGTTGCTCGGAGAATGTTAGCGAGTGGTCGTGAAAAGGTAAATGCTTGGAAAGACGGTTGGTATAATCTGCTGGGAAGAAAACAGAACAGATACAATCCGCTACATCGAAATATATTCAAGTGGTTCCTGACACCATGGCTTTCATGACCATCGTTTGCAAAACGAATACGTCATCAATATATAAATTGTAGTTGCGATTTACCATCGTGTTTCTCAAAAAGCAACATCGCGTCTTCTATGATGGTTTTGCCAATCTCCATGGTCATGTTGCTGGCACATGTCTGAACTATTTGACAAGATTCACCACAATTTAGTCTCGTCATGGATCTTATACGTCTTCACGTGAAGTTGGATGATATGAAGTTGATAGGGAATAAGCAGTAAGCTGACATCATCAGGCCGCTGAGCCCCAGACGTGGGCAATCCTGTAAGGAAACCCCAATCTCGCAGGCAACTGCAACTCGTCAGCTTGAATCATCACCGATACTTAGCATCTCATAGCCCATTCGAACCTTTAGTATCGCAATGCCTCCCAAGCGCCCAGAGACCAGATTTGATTTCGATATTGCCATCTTATGCGCACTCACGATTGAGGCAGATGCCGTCGAGGCTATTTTTGACGAGAACTGGGACGATGCGGCCGAATACGACAAGCCGCCCGGCGACCTGAACGCTTACTCAACCGGGTCTATTGGCCAGCACAATGTCGTGCTTGCCCACATGCCTGGCATGAGCAAGGCAAATTCTGCCGCGGTCGCTGCGAATTGCCGCACCGCTTTCCCGAATATCAAGCTAGCTCTCGTCGTTGGAGTGTGTGGCGCTGTGCCGATTGCACCGGATACGAACAACGAGATTGTTCTTGGCGATGTCATCTTGAGCAACGGTGTGATCCAATACGACTTCGGGAGATGGTTTCCAGAGCGATTTGTACCGAGAAACGACTCTCAACCATTGCTGGGCACCGAGATTCGTTCTCTGCTGGGAAAACTTAGAGGAATCCGAAGCCGAAACGAAATGAGCAAAAAGATAATCAGCCATCTCGCTATTCTCCAGGAAGAACCGGAGTTGCAAGCAAATTATCCTGGCATTTCACAGGACACGCTATATGAAGCCGCTTATCGGCATATAGAAGATGGGAAAACGTGCGACGAGTGCGGGTGCAACGGCCCGCTCGTGCCGCGCCGTCGCTTTGACCGGGGCGTACCGCAACCGAAAGTCCACTTCGGCTTGATCGCGTCAGGTGACACAGTTATGAAATCCGGGCAAGATCGAGATGCTATAGCCAAGCAACAGAGAGTGATCGGCTTCGAGATGGAAAGCGCGGGCATGTGGGAGACATTCCACTGTGTCGTCATCAAGGGTGCTTGTGACTATGCCGACAGCCACAAATCAAAGGCGTGGCAGCGGTACGCGGCCGCGACAGCTGCGGCATGCACAAAGGCGTTTTTGGAATACTGGACACCTACTAGTACGTGAAGAGATCTGGGTGTGTTGAAGCACTTGGTTGATGTCTTGCATGGCAGACCACACGAGTGAACATAGCAAACAAGAACCATTTTCTACCCCATTCAGCTTATCCCTCGTTAGCGATGTCGCCCGATTCGTGGGCAGAAAACAACTGCTAGCCGCAATCCACGCTATTTTAGCAAAGGGAAATGGGCGCCGGAGCGTCGTGGTGCATGGTCTAGGCGGCATTGGCAAAACTCAATTGACTGTGGCTTATCTGAAGGCCCATCACTCTTCCTATTCAGCCGTATTTTGGCTCAACGCAAAAGATGAATCCTCGCTCCGTCAGAGTTTTTTCCTCGTCGCAGAAATAATTTTCCAGCATCATCTGTCGTTAGCGTCGTTCAAGGTGGCTCTTGAGAGTCGCGATCCTGACGAGGCCGTGCGGGCGGTTCAGCGATGGTTGGACGAGCCCAAAAATAGTGACTGGCTTATGGTGTGTGACAATTACGATACCCCAATCTTTGACAAGGACGACGACGAAGTAGACGCCGAGGGTTGGGTTCACGTAGAATCTGCATCTGGAGAAGCTATACAGGCTTACGATATTCGCCCCTTCTTCCCATCTACCTACCATGGAGCCGTTATTATAACAACACGGTCTTCTAATCTCAATATTGGCGAATCAGTCCCTCTGAAGAAGCTTACAGATATCAACGAGAGTTTGGAGATATTGAGTTCCACCTCGAGGCGCCAGGATGTCCAGGCCGGTATGGATAGATGTTGAACCCTTTTGGGAGAATGTTAACCATGTCATGCAGACGAGAATGCCATTGAGCTAGCTAAATACCTGGACGGTCTCCCGCTTGCTCTTGCTACGGCTGGGGCCTATATGAATCAGGTCCCAATCAGCTGGGCAGAATATGCCGAGTTTCAACAAGAGTCGTGGCTACGACTGCAACAAACCTCTACGAGGTTGCGTTCGTATGAGGACATAGCCCTCTACTCCACTTGGGACATTTCCTACAGACAGATTGAGAGAGAAAGCAAGGCGGCAACTATGATGCTTCACCTTTGGGGCCATCTCGGCAGCGAGGATGTCTGGTATGAGATGCTCCAGCGCATACGGAGCGTACCGTCAGCCCCGGAATGCCTGCGGGATATGGTGGAAACTCGCATGTCGTTTCACCAAGTGATGCGGGTGCTGTGCAACCATGGACTTGCGGAGCCAGATTCGAAAGAGTGGGGGGTTGAATCCAGAGGGTATAGTGTGCACGAGTGTGTGCACTCTTGGATGATGCACGCATTAAACGTGGCAGGCGATTTTGGCACGTACGCCCCCGCTGTGAGTTGTGTTGCAACACATATACCCAAAGGGAAAGAAGATATCAACTCACTCATGGAGAGGCGCCTGCTTCTTCATGTGAACACGTGCTTCGCCCAAGTTTCTAAATTATTGGAGTACGAGGACAACGGTGGGGTCGCTCATACCTTGGGGATATTATATGATCGACAAGGTCTATACAGAAAGACTGAAGTTTTGCAGAGTATAGCTCTTTCGAACTACGAAAGAGTACGGGGGAAAGATCATCTGTCAACGCTGCAGGTGAGAAATAGCCTCGGGGTTGTCTATGAGCGGCAAGGAAAATATGGTGAGGCCGAAGCCATGTACACGAGAACGCTCCAGGATTCCGAGAGGGTATTGGGCCCAGGACATGAGCTGGCAATCAGTATTGTTCATAATCTCGGCATCGTTTACACCTCCCAAAATAAGCTGAAAGAAGCTGAGCAGATGTACAATCGTGCCCTTGAAGGTTGCGAGAAAACACTAGGGCCAGATAATGCAACAACACTCCGCTCTGTTCAGAATCTCGGCTTGCTCTACAGACCGCAAGGCCGATATGACGAAGCAGAACGGATGTACAACCGAGTGCTGCAGGGTTGTCGAAGGGCACCGGGGCCAGAGAATCAAATGGCAACCGACACGTTTCACAACCTTGGTGTCCTATACAGAGTCCAAGGCCGATACAAAGAAGCGGAAGACATGTTGTGCCAGGCGCTGCGAGGATGTGAAAAGATGTTGGGGCCAGGCCATATATCCACGCTCGGCACAGTCCACGCTATTGGTAAACTCTACCAAGCCCAAGAGAGGTACGAAGAAGCGGAGCGGATGCACAACGGAGCGCTTCAAGGTTACGAAAAGGCATTGGGATCTGATGTCTGGACTTCCCCTGCAGCACTTGACATTATGCAGAGTTTAGGGGACCTTTATTGCAAACTCGACAAGGTTGAAGAGGTGCTGACTTACTATTCCCGTGTGCAGACCGGTGTCGAAGCCGTGTTTGGGCGAGAGAGCGACCGGTATGAGGAGATTGATGAGCGGCTGAGAGCCGTTCATAATGTACTTGGCTAAGCATTTGGAGATCTATAATTTGGACAGAATACCGTGGCGAAAGCGGTATATTCATGTGATATGCGACAGCGAAAATGTTGATCAAATTTGTGTTTAGTATACTACACTGACCCTAGATGCGCTTGCAATCGGGGATCGATCACTATTGTTCATCCACATGGGAGCAACAGAGATGGACTCCTTTTTAGTTTGTCGCCGCCCCTCAAATAGTTTCGCTTAATAGTCGTCAGGCTCTAGCTTATACTCGTTCCCTTCTCCTACCCTATCCCTTTGAGTGCGGTAAGACTGCACCCAAGTACCCCGGCTCAAACACTCAAGAAGAAAATCGCATCGCGAGAGTGTAACATTTCTTTGGGTATATAGAATAAATGTTGTTTCTACCAGAATTATATAATTAACCTGAAAGATAATGCATCTTTAATCTGGGGACTTTTAGTCAATGGTGTATTTTGCTAGGTACCGAGGTGCAGTCTTACCGCACTCAAAGGGATAAGCTCACACAACACAGGAGCCCCTCATATTTTAAAACTCATCGAAGGCAGCGATGGCTTCTCACTGCACAAATAATACTAAATGATAGGCATTTAAATTATAATGAGAACAAAAGGGATAGAGGCATCAAACGCGGATGCATTCATGATGCGGACGTGGAGACAACCTTTCACAGAGTTGTCACAAATTACCCATCCTCAATAAAATAGCTTATATTGTGTACACGTTCACATGGGCCATGATTTTATCAATAACAACCCAGTTTGCCTAAACTTCGGCTTCTCAAGTCCATTATATTATGTGAAACCCTCAAATTGTTCATAGTGTGAGAGGCATCTAATATCTACCTACGCCCCGTTTTTGGTGCAGGCTCCAACTCCTGCGCGGTCAACTCTGCTGTATGTCCACGACAATAGTCTATAATTCTGAAATGTCCGTTTCGCGTCAAGTACATTCATATCTCGTCTGTGTTCGTTAGCAGATGTCCTTCATCTCACAAATGCTTGCACCTACCGTCCCAATTACTTAAGGTAGCACTGCAGAGCGCATCGGTTGCTTCCCCAGTTGTTGCTGACATGGGCAAACTTTCCGGCCTCCTTTCGGCCTGCTCGAGCGCAGGGCATATCGCAGTCGGAATCCTTGTACGGATCCTTTCCGCCGTTCATATCGTTGCAGTTGTACCAAGCAGTGACGCTGAGCTTTTCGTACTTGCAGAGGGGATTCTCGCTGATCAGGGTGACGGCTTGGACGCTGGCGACGCCGGCCGCGAGGAGGATGGTAGCGAACTTCATGATTGGAAGCGGTGAAGAGGAATGAAAGAACTGAGGACTGACAAGGATACAGATAAACCATCTCTCTTCTGAACAGGTCCCTTTATACTCGGATGTCGGTCTGAATGCGCAGGGGCCATCTGCCAACGTTTGACAAGTGGTCGGCAACGCCGGCAGATCCAAGCTCAAACTCAAACATCAAAATGGACTAAATTCAGGCTGCTGGCGAGGCACTGACCGGAAGGCAATCTTCTTCGATTGAATATCATGCCTTCTGGATAATGATCCCTACCCATGTCCGTATTCAATTTTCCCCGTATAATTAGGGCGACTCGTTATCCTATACTACGACTCAAAAGGGTTGTGGCCCATAGAAAGACGCCTCGGAGTGATGATTTTTTGTGTTCTCGCCGACCTCTAGGTTTAACTTTAAATACAAAAGATTTGTTTTTCAAACAATGAATTTACACCGTATTCTACCAACTCTGTGTACACAGATTACGCTTAGGCACTTCTTTCTTGCGGGTCCTAGCACTACCGTCAGTGCTGATGGTCTAGAAATCGTTCGCACAGATGTTTTGGTGTTTTCTAGCGTTTCTCTCGGTTCACTATGGCAAAAGCGAAAGCGAGGGAAAAATTTCCCCTTGCCAGGCAAGGACTTCGGCTAGCTAGCGTACAAGATTAACAGGGACCAAATTTTATTCTTCAGGGACAAAGACTTAGCCCAACGAATAGACTTTTGAAATCTCAGACCGCCGATCAAACCCACCGTGATGATGTGTGGGTACGTACCGAATAGGTTCTATTACAATCAAGCCCAGCCAGTCAGAACATGTCTCCCCAACATCCATTATCATGGCGATGGATCCGCACATCCACCCTCAGACGCTCAGCTGGCGTATTCCTCTGCATACTCTCAATCATCATCTTACTCGTGACCTGTCTCCCCCGTCATGGCCAGTTTTGCGATGGCTCTTGCTGCCACATATCTGCCAGGATCCCTTTGTGCAATCTTGCCAATCGTGCTCGCCTTCTCGCGGAGGAACCGGCTACTTTCTCCACCATCAACAATTTTCAAGAGGCCCTCGACCAAACACTCGGTTTTCCAGGCGGGGCTAAATTCGCGACATGCCCACACGCCCACGCCAATGTCCTCGGCAAGCTGAGCAAACGTATACAAGTCGAGCCACATTGGCAAGATGAGCGATGGAACTCCAGCACTAGATTGTCGGAATCAGTCGTGTTTAAGCATGCTGGAGGAACGAAATTGGGAGGTAGTTGTTTGATGAAGGACAAACACGACTTACAAAATAGCTTCATGATAACAACCGGCTCCGCCATGATGAACAGATGCGACAATATGGCCAGACTCGAGCAGCGAGGTTGGGTCAATGGTCAGCCATCTTTCCATTTTCAGACGACCGTTGTCGAGGAACGGTTTCAGAGGCGCCATAAAGTCATCATTGTACATGCCATTCTCGTCATCTTTTCGGAATTTCCACAGCACTTGAATGTCATTCTGTTCCAAGACCTGCGCTAAGGCGGCCGCCATAGCCACTGCATGCTGCTCGGGGTAATAGAAGGCACTCCCGAGATTCACCAGAATCGTTGGGGCGCGGGTGATCCATGCTGCCAGCGCCGGGTCCTGCTCTTCGGCCTTGGCAACGGACAAGGTCATTGGGCCTGTGCACGTCACGTTTGGCGGAATCACATCGACTGGTCGCGAGGCCTCGGCCAACGTCTGCGTGAGCCAAGGCACATCCGGGCGATGCAGGTTGAAGACGGTGGTTGGGTTGGCGATTCCATTTGATTTGAGGAATGCGTGCTTGGCGTTGAGCGCTGGGGTGTAGAGCACCGAGAGGATAACGCGGAAGTTGAGATAAATGTTTTCGGCGACGTTGCGCCAAGGAACCGGATACGAGAAGCCGGACCCCATGCTAAGCCCCCCTCACCATCAAAGTCAGCTTCCGGCCCAGCTCAAGAAGCGATTTTGTGTCAATCAATAGCTTACGCGGGGTATTTCCACAGCATCGCGCCCCATGGCTGCTCTGCTATGAAGTTTTCAACCAGGGTGTTGGGTGTGATGATGGCGTGGAGCCTGTTGCTATCGCGCGTCGCGTCAATTGCGGGCGCAAACAGCGTGTCGAGGACAACAAGCGCGGGGTCTACCTCTTCAACGATGCGATGCACGTGGCGATAAATATCAAGATGCTCCGCTCCGCTCCAGGGAGACATGTAAAGCTGCAAGTCCTGGCACATGTTTTGGATCCCAGCCTTCCCAGGAGGGTGCATGCTGTTGGAAAGCGTCTTCGTGCCCGTCGCCACGATCGTGTCCACGAGCGACAAGCCAGGGATTTCATGGAATGTGATGCCCTGGGCCGCATGCGGTTTGTAGGAAGAGAGGCGCTGAATGCGTGGAGCCATTGGCGCAAAAGAGGCATAATGCACATCGATGTGTGGATGTCGTTCAAGTAGGGCGTGAGTTGTGGCCAGATGCACATTGGAGAGGCCGGAATCGCTGTTGGTGAGAAACAAGAGCGTCTTGTTTCTGCCAACGACAAATGAGGCCTTTGGTGAAGACGACGACAGCTGGTTGAAGAGCAGGGCCAAGCCTGCAATTAGCACAGAGCCTGCAAGTAACAATCGAGCGGCCATTGGGGCAGGTGTGCGTGCCAAAGGCTACCAAGTATGAAGAGAAAACATTTAGGTATGATGTAACTGTGTAATGAGTCTCAGCCTCTTTTTAACCTGTTGGCCGGCAAATAGATTGTCGCTGCCTTGGCGTTCGAATGCATGCTCTGGCACACGATGCGTTGTCCGCAACAGGGCTGGGTAGCAGGTGATGCCACATGGTTCGATCATTGCAGGATCTTCTTGCAAGGGTGGTTAGCCTGCAGATACAAACTTGTTGGTTCTGGCTGAACACTTTGATGGTGGCGGAATAAGCAGCTTTCTGCCAAATATTTCATTTCTTACAATTCGTCCACATCTGCAACAAGACATGACGAAAAAAGAAAGGAGGACAATTCCCGAGCTAGCGAGACACCGAATGAAGGCCTATTTTTTCTCGCCTGTGGTGACAATAAAGATACAGTCAGCATCGCCACCCTGGTAGTAAGCCCGCCCCGACCAGCGCGTTTCACTCGAGTTTGGGATTGTATTGATGCTCCGGAATGACCAGAGAAAAATAACTGCTAAGCTGCTTGTAGATACGTTTTGCGAAATTTTCATATGGGGTGTGGAAATTGCAGAAAATTATAGCTGCATGAATAGGAAGTTATCCTTGATTGCCGTTAGATTATGCAGAAAGACTGTCCTCGCTGAGTTGGTTATTTTATGCACCTTGGCAATTGATTCCGGTGCAACGTATTGATCAAAGTGATAGTAAGGAAAACACCATGTACCTTGCGATACAGTAGTTGAAAGCAAATTGGGCAATAAAAATACCAGATGGCAGAGTAAACATATAATCTGGTTAACAAAAGCCCCGCCAAAGTTATTGTCACAAGTCGTGAGACTGAGGGAGGGAAGAATGTGGACGGATAGGATTGACATGGAGGGATTCCCAATCTAGCTTCTGCTCTTTGGATTAATTCTCTATTTTTTCCTTCCTTTCTTCTTATTAATTGATTTCGGTACGTTGGTTATTATTATCCCTTTTTTGCTGGTTCTGACTTGAAATATGGCGATCTCGTTAATTTCCCAACGGTGAAAATTAATCAGATCAAAGCAGCTTCTTCAGTTGGGGGACTCGGTCTCATAACGTTCTGGGTATTCGAAAGTTTGTGTAATACGGTTGGAAAGGTTGAGAACCCCAATGGTTTTATACCGGCATTTTTACTGATTCTGATCATCCAAGCATGTCATTGACACTATCAACCTTCTTCATCTTCTTAAGACAGTCTAATATTCAACAATATAGTACATAGTGGCTGGAATCCATTTTTAATAGTCGGCTTAAAAACGACATCATCGATTGCTACTACACCCTTGCAGACTTTCGCCTTAGATGTGTAAAAGTAAAAGGAGGGGGGAAAGTTGTTGAGGGGTTGCTTGGTATGGAAAAATAGCTGGGCCGAGTCTCGGTTGTGGTAAGCGGGATACAAGGTGATGGGCAATCGCATGTGCGGCCTCCCCTCTTGACCATGCTGCGAAGCTGGTTCAAAATTGGGAACTCGAGTTTCAGCTTGATGCTGTACACTGCACTCTTATAGGTCGTCTGGATCATGTGCTCACCGCCTAGCTCAGTGCCGATAATGCTTATGTCCATCAGGATGACCAAGATATTGACGTAGATGAGGTGCTTCATCACGCGACGGGAGCTCTCGGTCCTGGTCAGCGTCATCAGCTGCAGCATCTTGCGCGTTTCCCACAGGTAGAGGCCCGAGATGATGATTTCTTGGGCTGCGAATCCAAAGAGGGCAATCTTCTCGTATATTTCGAATGGTCGCAGGAACCTATCTGGGTGCGGGGAGTTTGATCCGTAATTCATGATTGTGGGAGGTAGTGTGAAAAGGAAGAAGCTGGAGATGATCATGGTGAGAACCCATCGGATCTTGGCGTTGTCTTCGACGACCAAATGGAGCCGGGAATAGAGGACAACAGATTGGCCGATGACCATGGGGACGCCCCCAAGTGTGATGACGGTGATGTTGATGTATGCATCTCGGGAGATTTGGAAGAACTGCAGCAAAAAGCCAATGGAATGGACGGCAATGCCCCACGAGGCGAACAGCAAGCTCCAAAAGTACAAGCCAGTGCGTTTCTGGAATGTGAGAAAAATCTGAACATTGATCTCAATAGCATTATAGATGGAGATTGCAAAAAAGCTGGCAATGGTCATGGCAATGGGGATTGTGACATCGATGCCGCCGCGGTACCCATTATCGCCCATAGCTGCAACAGCTTGGTGCTGAGGACAGTGGTGACCTGCCAAGCGTAAGTCCAGTGAACGACCCGGAAATTCCGGCCTCGATTCCTCAACACCTACGTCAGGGCTGGTGAGGAGGGCGAATGACGTTAGTGGCTGGTGCTCAACTGCCGCTAGATCTCTCCCCGCTTTGCTCTGCGTGGGCTCCTTTGCCTCCCCTTCAGGCCGCTCTCAGCAGGTGGAGCAATGTTGGCTTGATTCGTTTCTTCGTCGATGAGAAAGTCAGCTGCGGCCTCAAGCGGCGGGTCACTCCCCAACTGCGGCGGTTTCTCGTCGGGTTGTTTGGCAGGCCTTGTCGTCATTCCTTCGGGAGCGTTGCTGGCAGCTCTCTCTCGCGGGCGACTTTGCATCTGGTCGAAGCGAGCATCTTGCGCGCAAGAGGGGGGGAGCCCTAGTTGTATTCTTGGGGAGAAAGCCACAAAACGTGGTGGTCGAAAGAGAAATGACTCGTGCGCTTGGGTTGACCTATGCCAACGCTCCTCGATCAGATGGCTCCAGAATGCTAAGCTCCGGCTGGGGTTGTCCACTTGAAGCGTCGGTAGTCGCATCACAACTGCCGGCTTGGGTCGCGCTATTCTATTGGCCTCGCCGCACTCGCTGTGACTGCTCATTTCCCCAACGCCAGCATCGCTAAAACGTGGCGCAACATGGTGTGCACTGAGTTTGGAACGGCGTGCGGGCTTTCGTGGATTAGTCTTTGCGAGGTACCTCGAACCATCGCCCGTCGTTGATCGGACCACTCGCTCTTTTCACTTTTCAAAGAAGCAAATATATTGACAGAGAGTGAATGGATCCGGCTACTCGACATTTTCTGACAAGTCAATATTCCCAAATAGGAGGAATATGACAATCTCGATGGTAGCTGACATCTCACTAGCACTACGATCACGTACACAGTGACGATACTGTGCCGCTAGGGTCAGCTTGGCGTTTAAGTATTTTCGGCTCATTTTTGGGGTGAGGGGGACACGAGGCCTTTTTCCGTGAGTGATGACCAGTTTCGTGGAACCTAGAAATGGCTGAGACTTGTCTTATGTAGCTGCCACAGAAGAGTGTCAGCAGCCTTCTTGCTTCCCGTTGTACTGGTCATACGTATCACGAAACAACAACATATGCTTATACCTTCTATGGGCTCTGTGGTGTTACCCTTTTCATATAACTAATAGTGCGCGAAATAGAAGCAGGAATAACGGGAAAGTGAGATCCCAGGTTACCGGTACAGGTTCTTGATACTCTGAGAGATTGCACATAAGATTTCGTCATCGCTCACTGGATTTCTGGCTACGCGCTTCTTCGAAATGAACTATTGTAGCGTGTCAACAAATTCCACTAGTGTGTGCGTGCCGCCACCTATTCACAATTTTGGTAAACCACAGGATCCGACTCTCACAAAATTTTATCTCAAAATTGAAAGCTCACTTTACAGCCAAACTGGCTGGCAGATAATTTGACTTTAGTTATTCCTGAAGCGATTTGTTTATATAAAAAGGCAAATTCATATTGTGATGTGAAATAAGTAACTGGCTTAGAGTTTGTTCTTTAATTTCGGAATATTACACTAACTCCATGGGAAGATGATCTGCAACGTTGGATTTCAACGCCTGATGCTAATGCGTGTAAATTTGTCGACACTTTACGGTCGGGGTATATTAAACTGCATGAAAAATGACAGGCACACCGGCGTTGGTGCAAATCATCACTCATCACCACCCTCAAACACGCACCCCGCACGTAGGGGCACAGTGACCTCGTTTAATGAGCCTTTTCCCCACTGCGTATGTCATCGGAAATGGTGCCAAAATAGGCCCCAACTGTGACGAGAGCGTGGTGAGTAAGGGAATGCGGCTTGCCTGCCTGGGTTTGCGGATGTGCATCAATGACATCCCACGGCACTTTGTCAAGTCGCGATTGAGCCGACCGCTACCATGGACCACATTGGATGCTAACCTGGCAAGCAAAATTTACCATGCTTCGGAATCGGAGTGATATGCTTCCCACTAGAACTATCTGTTAGCAGATTTCCAATCAATCATCTATCAAGGTGATGGATGCACTTGGCCTAAACTATAAAGCTAGTTCACTCGGTAAAGATAAGCATTCATAGTCAAATAACTCTAGAAATTTCTTTCTCAATTTGAGCCAAAAAGGATCATCTAATTCGTCACTTCGTCTTTCCACTTCCCTTTTAATAATGCAGCAGTCCTTTCTCGATTCTGGTCGGCAAAACTAATCGTTATATCAATATTCTCCACCAATCCGATGGCCGAAATATTCTCATCCACATATTTAGAATCTTTGAGCCAACCCTTTCGTCTCTTGTAATGAAACTTTATTGATTTCTTCGGGTCATGTTGAGCCGAGAGCAATTCTTTCACGGCGCGGGAAAATGAAGCCCACGATAGTGGACGCTCCTCTTTCCTTGACAATGCCTCCCCATCCTTTCCCTTCCGAATCAGCTTCGCGGCGGCGTCGGTCAGATAATCCTCAATAAGAAGGTGTAAATTTATCGTTGCTCGATAAGGCTGGTTTTTGAGAATGTTAAAACATTCCCAATTCCCCTCTTTGACCGCAACGCATAAAGCAGGGCAATGATGCTCCCAGCTTATGAGCTCGAAATTTCTGCCAAGCCAACTTAACATTCTGGAGTATCCGGAATGTGCCGCAAAATGAAAAGGATTCTTCTCTTCATAAGCCTTGTGGTGGCATTTCGTTTCAGTATGCAGGAACCTTTTATTGACCTTGGCGCCGTACCTCACGAGAAGGTCCGCGAGGTTTAGACTTGTATTTTCGCGCTCATGAGCCTCGCTTATATTATCGGAGCCCGCAGGGGACGGAAAGCTCGTTAGGGCAAATTGTATGGGTGCGCGAGGTTCGGAGCCAATCAAGCCAACCTCGTTGACGTTTGAACCATGCGCAAGCAGGAAGCGTACCATGTTGAGATGGCCCACCTTGACGGCTGCGTTCAAGGCTAATGACTCACTGAGGATGTCGTCGTGTGCATTTACTTCTGCACCAGCAGCAACCAGCGCCCAAACAGCGAATTCGTTTCTGCGAGAGGCTGCATATGACAAAACGCTCACGTGGTCCAGAAATCCTACGTCATCATTCGGGCTTGCGTCGCATTGTAAAAGCGCAAGCAGACATTCGTTATTGCCCGATTTCAGAGCGGACATTAATGATTCACCGTCCGCCTCAGCGCCATTTGCAACATGAGATTTAATTTCATGCGCAGTAGTGAGTGAATCGATGCCCCGGATTTTATACCGTCTGCTTCCGGTGTCCTCATCTGTGTCTTCGTCTATAATCGAGCTCCGGGCGGCGCGGTGCAGTTTGAGGATCCTTTCGTCTAGGTATATTTCCTTTGCAGCAATCAAAATGTCTGCAGTCAAGTCTTTAATACCCTTGAATGAAAGTCGTTTCATAACGGATTCGGTAGGAGTTTTTTGTTTGGCGAAAGCGGTTGCAAAATTGTCGTCCTGCTCTGACCCCAAGTCTAGGGAGTTTCCTCGGTCAAGCAATGTTGGACTGGAGCCTGTTTGAAATGACCCCTGATCGGCATTTTCTCCGGTTGGATAATAGTCAAGGAGGATGTCTTCAGAAGTGTTGTGGACAATATCTTCCGCCGTTGCCATTTGCTGCGGATTGTTTGTCGTAAAGACAGTGTTGAGTTCCTGGAGAGACCCCGAACCGCTCACCGAGAGCGGCATGACTGGGCTGCTGTGCGAGCCCTTTTCACCGATTTGTGACGATTCAATATGTGGATGTTGAAATTGCTGGGGATCATCCGTTGTGACTTTGGGTCCAGCGGAACTGGATTCCTGAGCGGCTTCTGGTGCACCAAAGGTTGACCAATCCAATGACGCCTTTGTGATCTCGGTAGTACTTGTTTCAACATTTTCCCCTCCAGTGAGCAGTGTCTTCAAAGCCAAGGTATTACAATCACTGCTGTGTGTCAACTATATTCAGGGAGTGAAGCAGGGTAGGGATCAGGATTTACCTGTCATCATGAAGGGAGCCGGTCGGTGGCAACGGTTGAGGTATTTGTAGCCATGGGTGAAAACGTGCTTCCTTTGCTTTCAATCGCCCAGAAGGTGACGGCTTCATGGCCCTTTCTAAGAAGTCATAGCACTCTTCGCTAAGTTGTTTGTCCCTAAATATACGACGCGGGAAAGGTTTTTCGTAGAGAACATAGTTAGAAAGATCCAGGAGATTTGGAAACAGGGCGCATTGGCCGATCATACGAACAACGAGAGCGCCGAGAGCCCAGATATCGACACTCGTGCTATACTTGTTTTGTTGGCGACCAGAGCCAGTACTTGTCTCTGAGAGGGGAAAATATCCAAGAACCTCTGGCGCAACATAATCGTCTGTGCCAATACAACTGCGCAGACCGTTGTCGGCATCAACGCGCTTGCTAATGCCAAAATCGCCGATTTTCACCCACCATTCCGGCCCTGGCTGAACGACCAGAATATTCTAATGGTTCCCCATCAGTACAGATTAATGGGCAGAAGAAAATAGGAACATCAGAAAGCCTTACCAGAGGCTTTAGGTCGCGGTGAGCGTAATTGTGCTCATGCAAAAATCCGAGGCCTTCAGTCACCTGTCCGGCGATTTGTTTGGCTTCCGCCTCTGGAAGAGGAGTTTCAAGGTGCTTTTGTAAATCTCCATGTTCCATATATTCCATCGCAATAAAAAGATGATCTTTAGATTCATACCACCCGAAGAATCGAATGAAGCAGTGTACATACTAGTTGAACCCACAGTCAGCTGAATGATTGTTGGCAGTAGGGTCAATGTACCAGAGATAACATGTACCTTTTCACGTGAGAATTTGGCCAGGGCTTCTATTTCACTCTCATATGAGCGAGTTCCAGATTTATTTATTTGTTTGACAGCCCGTTTCCTCTGGCCGGGCCCAGTCTCGCACTCTTCGAGCCAGACGCACCCAAACGCTCCTTTGCCTAGCTGCGTTTTGCGCCTCCATTCTTCATCAATCGTTTGCCTCCGCACACTTGAATTCGAAATATAATAGGTATGCTTCGTGCGGGTGGGCAAGATGACGGCCTGGAGCTTCGAGTCGCTTACGATGTCGGACACGCGACCACCTGACGTTGCCATGCCGTATGGCTGAGAAGAGTACCGACTCGATGCGTCGGCCGGGGCAAATAGATCGGAAAGGAACAGAGACAAGAGCACTCAGTCCGGGCTCAATGTGTCGCGGGGTTTTGCGCGGAGACAAAAGATGTTGCTTCGTTGTCATTCCAGGACCACGCTCAGCTCAGGACACACGCTATCTGTAGCGTCAAGGTGGCTGTGTGCGTGACTTCCCTTAGCTCCTGCAACTCGAACTCCATTGGACGAATCCAGCCACAATCATTTCGAATGGGCGGAACACGTCTAATCTGTATCACCACTGAATGAGGGTGGGCTCTACAGCACAAATCCCCGCCAGGATGAAGCAAGTTGCGGCCCTTTGACTCTCTATAGTCATCTTGTCAGCAAAATAATTATCAATCCTACGTTTCCTTGCAATCTTAAGAATTCATGCATATGTATGCATCTTTCCTTACAGCCATGGCGGCTGCCCGCTACAACCGTGCACTGTGATCTGACAAACCTGCATTACCCCGCACGCGTAGCTGAAGGCATCCACGCCCACCTCTGAGATGACTCAGAGGCAGACCTTGACAATGAAAGCTACCTCACAATCTATTTTATTACATATTTAGTCAATCTCGAATTTCACCCTCCTTGTTTCTAGCAGCAATTGTTTGTCCATGGTGAATAATCTTGCACAAGTTAGTAGCACAGTTAGATTTCATTACTACGGCTGATTTCTAGGAATGCAAACATTTGGTTTATTTCACAACTGAAACCCTCAATCATATTACGATCTCCGTCGTACCATCAAGTGTCGAGATTCCCAGCCTGTATCGCTTAATACGCATACTCCATGCGATGTTGCCCGTAATCATCGTTTTGGCACCCTTCACAAAGTTCTGCAGATCGATAGAACGCTCGGGAAAGCGATCAATTAATCTCAAGCCTGCGTTGTCAATATTACGAACACTCCGAGCGACTATGTCATATGTTCTATCAACCGCAGTCTGCAAATCCTGGTACTGATGATAAAGAACAGCGACAGCATTGCAGTAAAAAGGAAATTGAAGTTCCCTCCTTAGCGAAAACATGTCGTTCATGAGAGAAATAACACAATTGGTCTCGTCAAATACAATTCGGACGTCTGGGTCACTTCGAAGTTCGTCACCAAGATCAACATTGACCATGTACCTAAGTCGAGGTGGATAAGTATAATGCGCAGAGGAAATATGGTTTCATGGATTGGTCAATTAAAACTCATACTTACTCAATAGTAGCGACTATAGCTTGAACACCACTTGTACCATGACGCAGGAGTAGGTATTCATCGATAGTGGGAGCCCGGCCTCTCTGTTCTAGTTGCTGCTCCTTGCCAACTGCTTGAACGTAGCGAACGCACTCTTCAAGGAAGAATAGCCTTTGGCTTTTGGTGAGACGAGAAGTTGCAGCTTCTCCTACCAAACGAAAGCTTTCCAAAGGCGGTGCCAGTTCCTTCGATCGATCAGGTTCGGGGCCATCATCATTCTGATAAGTTCTTATCAATTCGATGGTCTCTTTTATAAAAACATCACTAGCATGTCGATCTCGCACAAGATCATTAAATTCTGGACTGTCCATCTCATTGTCCCAAAGATACAACTGTGCTCAATCAGATTGATGGACTGGAGTGGGGAGTACCTAAGCTCTTACGAAGACAACAAAGGCTGATGCGAATTGGATAGCATCGAAGGATGAAGTAGGCCACCATGTGGAAGCATTGTATGCACAATCGCATGCTCTTACAGCGTCTAATCGTGGGCCGTGCTCAAGTAAACTGCTGACCATTAGTCTCGTCACGACCCAAACATGCCGTTGATATTGATCAAAACTCACTTGCTCAGTACCACATCCTGGGCTTGTTTAAGCGCCTCATAATGAGTATTCGTGCCCTTTGGCCAGCTCTTGAAAAGCTTGTCAAAATTTGGGAATTTGAGCGTTTGGCCCTTCAAGGATTGAACGTAGTCGTGCGAGCCAAGTGATTTGGTCATTGTGGATAGAAAGATAATCAACTAAATTCAGATGCTGAGACGAATAGACCATGGAAAATGTTGTGGTTCTACACGGACTGTACAGTGGGCTTCCTTATATTGGTAAAATTGACCAACGATTCTTGTCCACATCCCGCCTGCTCACATCCACTATGCCAATTCGTTGAGCTGCGAAAACCCCGCACCCTACTAGTCGCGATACGAGTGGAGAGAAACTTACAGTCAACCTTATCTTCTTAGCATGGGGCGAAGAAGAAAGCTCGGTTACCACCATCCCAAGGACGGCACAGCTGCAGACAAAACCGAATCAAATAGGCAGGTTTGTCGATGCAATCGTGTTGGGCCGTCTGCAAGCCACCCCGCTTGGCAGGGATTAGAAGACGATAGGTTACATGGAAAAAGTCTTCAATTTGCAACCGCTTTACCTTTTATTGCCAGTTGCAATCAGAAACTAGGACGCATCTCGACCGACATCCCGTTCTTGCAGCTAGGTTGCCACGTTGCCCTTGCCCGCCCAACCGATCTTCTAACAATCTAAGCTAACGAGTAATGTGAACTCCTCTTCAATGCATTTATGACTAACAAAACCAAGAAACCTCTCAAGCGATGGGGTCAAAAACATGAGTCGTCGTCTCCCGCGGGTTCGGCGGCTATCTTCCCTCCGTGCTGGCCCACTTGGCTACTGGCGGGCTGACATGGCGCATCTACGCCCTTCGTAAGGTGTCTGCGGCCGGCTGAAGAACCTCGGAATGAAGCGAGCGATGGCAAGGGCTGTCCTTCAGTTGGGCCTAGCGGGATCCATAGTAAGTAAAGCGACTACAATCCTTCGGAGGTTCATAACTCGAATGGGCGTTATGCGGCGCTGGGCAAGGGTTGCCTGCTTGTCCTTGCATTTTTGACCAACACTGTTTACCCACCTTTACCCACCATCACCAGTAGGAACTGTACCCGCCAGCCACCATTTCTCACTAGCGAATTAAAAACAAGCAAGCCTACCGGGGTGGATTGTTTTACCTGCCCCTGGTTAGGTTAGTTATATAGGGTAGGCACTAATTGGTAGTGCAAGGAGTGAGTGTTATTTGCCAATAGTAGGCAGACGTGACCTAACTAGCGATAAGGTAAGACCATTGCATAATCCCGAAGATATTAATATTATGATATACAGGTCGAATTGCTTGATTAGGCAGCCCGTAGACCAATTAATTCATGTGAGAGCATGCTGGTGGCTTTATTAATCAACACCGATGGGCCCACTTGACTGAACAGTCAGGCTGAAAAGTTTAACCTCCTTCAAATGTGCTCAAGATAACAGTTATATGCCACTCCCACACAGGGTTTGTTACAAGACACTACTTCAGAGTGGTGAGTATTGCCTACTAGGTGCATAAAATTCAGTGGTCCCGTTGACAAGCAGAGTAATTGTCATTTTCGGCAAAACTTACACACGAGTACTCTAGTGACTTCTTTCCTCAGTATATTTAGACTGTAAGGAAATATTTTCGGTATATAATTGCTTGGTTGGCTCTATTTCTTGCCCATGGCTCAATTGTTGCCTTGGCACATCCAAAGAGATAGTTCTATATTGAACACGCTGTTTTGGGGAATTCTATCGTGACCTAATTTTGCAGGAAACTAATGCAAATTTGATTGCAGGTTCTATAGTTGACAATCCCTCTTGTCCAAAATTCAAGCTGAGGCCCATTGTACTCAGGAATTGTAGGGTTAATCCATGGGCGCTTGATAGCACAAATGCAACGAGACAACTTCTCACCATTTTAGGCAGAGAAGTGCAAGTATTTTTATTACTCTAATTAAAACGTATATGTATTTAAACTTAATTCAATTATCCCTATTCTCCCAGCCGTCTATTCCGTAATCTCCGGTCGATAGCCACCACCACCCTGTGATGCATCTCGGACCTAGACACTGCAAGGACATCATGCAAATCATGATTGATCCAACAGCTGGACTGAAGTCCTCCAAAGCAGACTTCCTAGGAGCTTATGGTTATATATAAGCCGACTGGCTGTATGGCAGAGACAAGATAAGTTCTGGTGAATTCATACAACGCCTGTCACATCACCGAAGAGCGTGCAAATCCTTCCAGCAAGGTTTAAAATTGCTACTTCTGCGAGAAAAGATTCGCGTCTTTAGAAGGCCATCAATGGAAGGCGTCGGCGACATGATTGAATTCGAGATTCAGCATTTGGCACGCGGCCAAGTGGCTACCGAGATACTCGGGGGCAGTGATGACCATCATGCGCTTGGAATATTTCACACCTCGTATCTCCATGAGGCCTTGAGATGTATGTGCCGGACTCCCGGTGGAGCAGTGCAGATTGAACAGCTTGGCGAATCATGCGGTGCCGGCATACACCAGGGATTCAAGTGGCTGAGGAGCCGCCCTGTATCAGACTGAGAACTACCATACTCGGGGAAGCTTGGTGTAGGTGGCAGTGATGTGGGGGCTGGCGTGCATGCACGTGGCGATGGGTGTTGCAAGGGAAGATGCGGCGAATGGTAATGTCCTTTAACGCTTACACACATCCACTACAGCCCACCACTTTGCGGGAGCTACATGGGTGCATTGCAGAGACGCACACCCGCACATATGGTGAGATGGAAGCGCCCGAAGTCGTGCGCCCGGCTAAGGTGCCACTAGGCAGTTCGGCCAGGGCTGCAGGTGGGTGGGTGGCATGGTCCGCAACCTGGTGAAGGGTGCCAGACACGTCAATTCGTGGACAAGGCGTTTATTAAATCCAGTTCGGTTTAGGCAGACACGTGGCCTCCTGGTCCAGGATCATACACCTCGGCTCAAAGCCAAGACTGTGCGTCTATGCGGTGAGATCAAGGAGGAAGTTGCAGATATGAGCGAATCCGAGATGCAGGGATAGACGTCAAAACACAGTGGTGCGGGCGGGGGGAAACTATGACCTGGTTCATGAGGTCTCGAGCCTTGACGCACTTACAGCCGTGCTACGCAAATCACCGCCTCGCTTGACGGCTGAATTCGTCGAGCAAATGGTCGACTGGCGCAGACACAAAATCGCCCACTTGAGCCAAGAACAGCAAGACCTGTTGTTGGACAAGGTGCGCCACACATTGGAGATCCGCGGCAGAGTTGCCGGCGCTGCCGCGAGCTACGGAAGCGCTAGCCCTGGTTCTGTGCGCTGCGTTGACGGCTTCTAGAACCCACCAACACGGTGCACTATGGTAGGTGTCCCAACGGTGGTGGAGGGGTCACCTCGAACTTACGTGAGCTGGTGGTGAGTGATTTCAACACGTGGCGACGGGAACGAGTAGTAGCCGGAAAGGACATCGCCTCAGCCTTAGACGTCAGCACAGCCTGCCAGGTACGTGTTGATGACGCCTCTTTCACGTCACTGGTGGACAACCGACCGCCGCGAGATGTGCTTCAATGGATGATCTGGGGAGCTATCTTGTGCCAGGACCTTGGTTTGGGTGAATCTGGTCTCATGTTTGTGGAAACGTGGTATAATCGGCCACAGTCCGAGCTTCCATTGGAACTGTATTTTTAGATACCCATTTTTGTTATAAATAACTTGTTATTGTGCGCATGCTACCTCATCTCACATGTGTTTTAACCTCTGATGGTTTCATTCTTGGCGTTTGTGTTGTTGAATTTTGGAATGGACAAGTTGTCCTGTTTTCAACAAGATGAGTTCTTATCGTGGCCATGACGCAAGTGTTGTTTTTTATGGATCCTGGCAAAAAACTTTAAAGCGAGAAAAAACCCACTGGGGTAGCCTTTCAGATACTATCCAATCTCTATTCTCTTTGTCATGGGTTCGAGACCCATAGCCCCTGATGTTACCATACCATGTCGCACTTTGGTTCATGCATGATATAGAAAACGGCGTTGAGCTCAGAGCAAGCCTTCACATATATTAGATTCGCTGCGACTCTCTCTTTCTTTGGCCCCCAAGACTATGTCAGACCGCAAAAGGACAGTAATGCTGACCTTCTCTTTATGCGGGCAACACGGCAATATCGGCAGCAGGAGATCCTATCGATGATGCGGAACTGTGGAGGAAAGATGGCCAATTGGAAACTTTTCTCAGTTTGGTGACGATCTTTACGAGCTTCAAGCATTTTTTTCATGCATGTGACAGTATGACATGCAGACGTATACGATGGGGTGTCTCATCAGAAAATCCGAACCAACTTCGATAATGTAGAGATTGCGAAGAGTAGAGCGAGAAGGCAGGAGACTTGGAGGCAGCTTCCATGTTAAATCTGATAGAATTATCTCCTAAAACTTATATATCATTTTACTTTACTCATTTATTAACAAAACGAAGATTAAATACATTCATCTCCAGAACAACGGAGCCACTGTGCATCGGATCCCCCCCTCCCCTGACGGTCCCGCAACCACAAAGGGAGGGGTCACATTAGAGACCCCCAAAGACTAAATAGAATCTAGAATCTCATAGGTTATTGGGCTTACCATTATTGACGCCACTTTCTCAGCGGCTTGAACTGGGTTGCAAAAACGACCAATAATGTGGGGACGTGGAAACAACGCAAGGATGCCAATCGTCTAGAAAATCACATGGCAAAACAAGACACAGCAGCACGCTCCCAATGAAGCAAGTCTGGATAGAAGTGCAAGTCCACGACATGGGTTGAACAACTGCAGATTCCACCTCTACCTCGTCAAAATGAGACCATCAAAGTTTGCGCTAAAAATGCTTGTCATTCGGCAATTCGTTCACTCAGATCAAGGATACGTACCGCCGTACGTGTTCTCGCAAAAGTCTATGCTTCCATAAGCTGGAGGCTATGCCAGGGGTTGGAGCAGAGCGCAGATAGATCCGCTGCCCATGTGACCTGGCAGGGCTGACGGGGGCAAAACCTGCTGTCGCCCCCGCGAAGGGGCGAACAACAATTGCCTGTATGGACATGGAACAGATGAAGGCGATAGAAGGTAGTAATAGTAACAATATTAGTAGCAGAATTAGTAGTGGCAGCTATTGGAAGGTTCATAGATTACAACGAACGAGCGCAACTAGCTTTTCCTATCCGATAATATGTCTACATCAAGGTGCTATTATTCTAAAAATAAAATATAAAAATATAAAAATAAAAATAAAAAGGTAACGGAATACCCTTGAACTCAAATTTGGCACAAGTTAGTTTTTGAATATTCTGCTGTGAATTTCATTGATATCTCACCCTTGCCGCAACGTAGGGCTGTAATCCCCAAATGCTTCACGCACTAGAAGTAAGCGGGCTACAGTTTGGAGTAAGGTTTGGAACAAGCATGAAGAACCTGGGCAGAACGATCTGTGGTTCCCGTTACGAAAACCATGTGATGATGAGTAAGGTGATGAAGTGGGTGCCCCGGGTCATATTGATCCGGTTGATAAAGCACAAGCTTACTTTCAGCTGAAAGGTGGCGATGGATATGCCACCAATGACAACCCACCGAACTGATGATGTCGCACCCATCCCTCCATTTAGTGTTGCAGTCGACCATGGCCAATCAATGGTGCAATAAAAAGAACCACGAGAGACTGAGAGAGCTTTGTTTTGACGCGATAGCGTGTACACCAAGATGGGGGCGAAATATGAACTGAGAGGAATATAAATGATGATGGAATCGTTGTGCATTGACAGAATTTTCTAACTCAGGATATGCAGCAGTTACAAGCATTCTACAACTGAAAGTCACAAATCTTTACCAAAATTCTTCTTATTGAAAAAAATTACACCTCTTGTGCATCATTCAAACTCTCGCAGCAATCATGCGTTTTTCAGCTCAGTCGTTCTCTGCTTTGGCAACTTGGATCAACTTCTTTGCGAAGACCAAGGCCCAAGTCAGCACTGACATCGTTTGCGGCGGCGATGAGCTCTTCGCATCCGACTTGGATGCCCTTATTCAAGGCCTTCGCGCCAATCCTGGCGGAGAATTCAGTGGCTTCGTTGACCCTCTCCGTCTCGACAGCACGGCCACGGCTGGTGAAGGAAACACGGCCGAGCTGGTGCAGGGCGGCACCATGGTTGTCCTGACGAACGAATTTGTTTTCGAGTCTACCTCTGTGTTCTTTGAGTCGCTTGCTCTGTCCATCGAACAGGTCAAGGCCAAGTGTTGCGATGGCCAGGCCAGCTGCCTCGGTGGTTCATCGGAGACCAAGGGTGATACCGGGTTGATTGTCCAATTCGACGTCGCGCGTGAGGGGTAGAATGGCTTGATCCAAGCTTTCAAGAGTCTTCGATCTCGAGTGCCATGTCTCTCGTTTCTGGTTTGATTTTGTCCCGATGAACTCATCCTGGTTCAGGAACTCGCCAAGTTCAGTCATGACGGTCACTACCGAAGTATTGATATGAGTTTTTACTGTATAGTCACTCATTTAGTTCGGCCTCTGTGCTGAAATTTACTATTCTCTTCTAGTGGCAGGATTAGCCTTCCAAGGAATGAGACACGATAAATACTGAACAATGATCCCTTCACTCAGATGCGCAGGGTGAGACATTGATCTCAATTCTTGCTGTGCTTTTGCTCCGCGGTAGTGGTGCATGTAATCATGGCTAGTGTAATTTGCGATAGAAGATGTTAAACAACTAATCCAGTCAATGCGTGGATCCATAGATTAAATGAAGTACTCCCCCACATATATGTCACATTCAGACCGACAAAGTTTATTTTTAGATCTCTCGCTACCCTCCTTCGTTAGACGCTAATGCTATGTATTGTACAACCCTCCACTTAAACGCCTGGCCAAGCATGCAGAAAAATACGAGAAGAATTCCAGATCATAGTCGAGGGGTTATTGCAGTTTTCCTAGATCGACATCGAAAAACTGGAACAGATGTCTCGGGAAGAGCAAACTCAACATTTCCCTGCCTCATTACCTTTCGCGATAGCTTAACAGACCCAATCAATTCACATCCCACCTTTATGTACAAAGGCAAGGCTGCCTCTGATGAACTAAAGACTATTTCCATGCCCTGTTGGTGAATCAGATGCTGTGCTTGGCCGAATGCTTCAGCGCCAATCCCGATTCCTCGGAACAGGGGATCAATGGCAAAGGTTCCGAGCTCGACTGCATTGTCTAAACTCCCTAGAATCCGACGTTCACCCATATGCAGCTCAATAAAGGACTGCTTATTGACTGCACGGTTGGGCTTTTCTTTTTCTTTTCTTGATAAAAGTTTCCGCCTGAGGCCTAGATTGTGATCACAGTCAGGAAACTGCAAGAACTAGCCTAGCTTGATATTCGCGAGCCTGAGGAGACTTACGTTTCTCTTCGCTGTCAATATTCCAATACTTTTGTTTTTCTGGGGAACCAAAGCATTTAAAAGTAGCAAATCCAATCAGTCGGGTCTGCATACTTCGGGCAGGAACTGGCAAGGCATCCCGATCACTGTCTTCGAGCTCAATGAGATAGACAACCTGTCCCGGCGTGGCCATTGTCTTTTGCAGACTCATCAGAATGCTCTCATAAAAGTCCGCCGGGTATTCATCTTGGAAAGGGTACAAATGCTTATAAACGGCCTGTTCCTTGAAAGCCTGGGTTCCAATGGTTGCTAAATGACAGAGCTCTTCCTCTCTTGCTGGTCGGATTTTCATTTTCTTGTGTGGAGAGCTTCTGCGCAAAAGGGGTGAAGGGGATAATATTACGGCTGGTGCAACAGCAGCAAAGATCGGCGAGCGCACGACCTTATATATTACCTGTTGGTTCGAGTGGGGTAGAATTTAATTGTGCTCAATCCCTCTTTATTAGGCAATGCCCGGTCGTGATGCATCGCTTCGCATTTCATTCTCACACTGCGCAACAAGAAGCAGATGTTTCCTTCAACCGCCAAGACGGACAGCAGATGTCGACCAGAACGTTCATGCCCTGGTTTTCCTTGGCAAAGCATCGAGCAGAACGATCTGGCTGTTCCTTCTGGTGGCGGGGTACGTGCGATGATAACCTGCGGCCCACTTCAGGAAATCGATCATACGACGTAACTTTGGGTAGCCACGATGTTGGAAGCTTTGATCAGCACCCAGATTTGGCGAGATTGGCACTGGTTGACTCCAGCACCAGGTTCTCTCATTGGCTCAAAGCTCAGCCTCGCGTACAAAGGTACCCTCCACCATCCAATTAGACCGGGATGCTCTGCCTCATCAAAAACGCGTTTTTTTATCGTCGACCCACCTCCACGCGGTGCTAAGGCCCACAACGTCCAAGCGGAGCGAGTCCGGTCATCCGCAAAGGGATTCAATCTTCAGAAAACGGACGAGCCCATCCTTGCAGAATTGCTTTGAGAGAATGGGAGGACAAGTTGTTTATACAAAAGCTAGAAGCGAGAAAACTAACAACTTCATCGCCCACCAGCTGGCAATCGAGCCACAGACGAGATGGAGTGAAGAAGTGATGTTGCCATCGGTTTCGGGATGCTCGGGAAGTGGGCCAATTGAACTTAAAATTACGCCGACCCAGATCCGAGCCTGAGACTGAGACCGAGCATTGTCGCATGCTTTTCTGTCAAATCTATACTAACTTTGCTCCCGATTTTATATTTGTAATTATCTGCAACGAGAACGAAGATGTAATTTTGCACAGCATCACGACCAGTTCCGTTCTGTTGTTTTTTGTCAAGAGTGTAGTGGCCGCCTAGGTTCCCCTAGCTGAGACAGCGACTCGCCGAGCCCACAAGGCTACCCTGTACAAAACAAGGGGCATGCCTTATCCCGAGACCTGACATCGATTGTTAAACTATTATAATAATGGGTGAAGGGGTTGAAAGGCTCTCTTATTTCTCAATGTTTATCGGCTATCGCCCATGACCGCCGAGTATCATGAAATAAATCTTGCCTACATTTTCGGTGCTCTCAGAAGTTATATCACGCACTTAGTTCACAAGGTCTGACATCAAGTCAGCATGTTCGGGATGGCCGGATCCCACGATGACATTTGCAATCTTTGCGAGCTAGTCTAAAGGTTGTCAATTAAAAGACCATTTATAATTTCTACCCGTTAGCATTCCGTCACCACCAAATAGACACTCAAACATGTTTAGGCTATAGGATGTGATTATACTTACGTCAGCTACTTGAATTTCAGGCTTAGTTGGTCTTAGAATCGTCCAAGCCCAAAAGCCAACAAGCTAATTGCAAACCCATGATGATCCGGAACTAGCAAACAGCGAATTGTGCAGGTAACAGCGTGAGACATAGCAATTAAAATAATCGGCATCACATTGGTAGCTTCAGGAAGAGTCGTTTTTTCTCTCGGTCACCCTCTTTAAAACGCCCCTCTTTAATCTCTGTCCATTGCCATATTGCTCTCGTGGTCCAACCTGACTCTCCCAGCTTTTGCGCTAACTACTCCCTGGCCGTTCAATGCCATGGATGGTAGTTGGTCTACTGTTCATGGCATTAATATCCTGGCCGGGGCCCAGCAACGCAACAATCTAATCTCTGGTTGTCCCACTTGGTTACTTCGATCGAATCTCCGAAAGAGTATTTTCCAACAATTTAAGAACCTCACATTTCCCGATCAACTTTTGCATGTCTACGACGGCTCTTCATCGATCTTGAAGTGTTTGTACGGGTAGGTTGGCTTTATTTTGGAATTTTTGAACTGCATGTGCTAAATGAGCTGCTTTCGACCACTAATCTAGTGCATTGATCGTTTCGCCATTGGAGATGAGTGGTTATGGGTGCTGTATTGTTTGAATGACAAGACTCTAATGGTAGATTCGTGTACAATTTGAACTGAGTACTACAAGTAACTTTCTTTACACCAGTATGACGGGCCGTTATGAGGCCCCGAGACAACTTATATACTTCAAATCAGCCTTTGTGCATGCCAAGCCCCACTCCTATGGACAAACACAGTGAGTGAATTTCTCGATCTCAAAAGCGCGCCTGTGGACAGAAGTGACTCAGTGGTTAGCCACTCCTCACATCACCCGTCTCCTCTGACCAAGAACTATGGTGATACTCACATTGTGCGTCGTCGGTAAGTTCCGGATTGGCAGCTGAGTTGTGCCCCAGTTGATCAAAACATCATAACTGTGCGTACCAAGGGGACCTCCTGCTAATCACATAATTCTGATTTTGTTGAAATGATATCCTACTCATTCAATGCATATGCCCCCGAAACAGCTTTGTCCTGCATTACAGTCGGTGCTCTGGATACATGAAGCAGCTGGTTCAGCTGATGAGCTGGTACTTGAAGCAGTTGAGCTGTGGGACGAGGTTTCGGATGGATTGGTAGTCGTTGATGCGGTGTTTGTTGATGTGGAGGCTGTGGTGGAACAGACTCGCTCACCCACTACAAAGGGCGAAGCCAAGACTATACCGAGAAAAATAGTATGGTAATAAGAAACCATAATGATCTCGAGAATAATCTGGTGGTCCTGGATGTTGGGGTACACGGCGACCTACTATCAGTGATGCCTAAAATCACAAAAGAAAAGTGATGGGAGATTTGGCCATTTGAGCTTTTTTTTTTACCACATATATACCTCAAAATACCTACGCAAGGTATGACGGAGATAGTATGACGCAGATCTGCTGGTATTCTGATAATAAGCATAAATTCCAAAAGTACATTCCATAATCTAATAAAGGACACGTGCGCCGTTGGGTAAGCGACCTACCTTGTTTATGTCTTTCAGGCATGTTTCCCGTGCATTTCAATTGGCATTTTGTACACAATGTATGAGACAAGTTGGACCAAAGCTCGAATTATTTCTGCACATATTGAGACATCTCTCCATAATGCAAGACCACGATCCTCTGAAATACAGAGGGGTGACGCAATCAACACTCTAGGAATGAAAGCTGGTATGAAAGACGCTTTGTAATTTCGATGATGTGGATCACGGGCATCATCCTCGATTAGACCCTGGCAACAACACTGGTGGTAGACAATCCGCCCACTCTAAATCTGGTGATAAAAGCATTGCGATTTAGGCTACGGCTTGCTGGACACGAGGCGCTGAAAATATATTCGGTACAGCTCAGCGAACTTCTAAATTTGCAGGGCAATGTGAATGCATCGCTGCTAGCTTTCATTGTGCGAGTCCATGTCTGAGGTGAAGCCAAATTGCGGTTGAGGAATGCTTGTTCTGTTAAAATCTTGAGAGTCCAGTGGATCTTGTTGTAAAAAAAAAAATTACTACCCATATTTCCTGAATGAAAGAGTGATGGCCATGATGGAAGTCGAGAAGAAGAAATTGGATCAGAAACGTACAGACAGTATGGTGATTTAATACAGTAGCCGTGTTGGATGCTGTCCTGGTTCAAAGTCAAGACGATTTCGACGTTGCGGACCTGATAACGTCTAATTGAAGGCTATTCCGTCCTTGGCGCATATTCCAAGTCGCATCTACCTAATTGATTTGACGGTTGGGCCAAATCACCCAAAATCGAGGTCGTCGCCATTGACGAATGTAGCCGAGATACCATTTTTGCCAATCAATCTGTACTTCCATTCTACCAATAGCCGTCGCGTCGCGCCTCTACACAAAAAATAACGAGATATGGAGGCACTCGTCATGTTCCATGAAGAATGTCACTCAAGTCCATGTCCGCATCGATGTAGCCGCCTCCCACTAGCCCATAATAGGTATCCTCATCCACTATGCCGACAATTACCGCGAGTGTGTGGGACAGCTTCATCTGGATTGGGTGGCTGGACCTACCGCGTCGGTGGCGCAGATAGCCTGTTCATTTTCGGCAACTGGGTCAAGTCAAAAAACTGGGCGTGCGTTGCATGGCCGCTATCATTACAAATGTTGCAGGGCATCGCACACAAACCCAGTGGCTTGATATCGCCCAAAACGGCACCGTGGAATTGTGGATCTCGTCTCGTCACAGTGGCTTGTTTCATCATGGCACGCGATCGAACATGTGTCACCTCTGCCAAGGCTAGATGAGCCCCCGTTTCAACCTGTCTTTTGCTGCACCACCCTCCCTTCTAATATACACCGGCATTTGCTTGATCTGTATCCCATCTCACCTGCGTTTTTCTTTTTAATTAATTGCCGATTGGCTGTGGGCTACACGGACTACTGCATGTCGCTTGATGAATATGGCTGTCACACGGCACCGTCAGCCTGGCTTTGCCAATCATTGTA
This sequence comes from Calonectria crousiana, assembly GCA_013406985.1. Taxonomy (NCBI): domain Eukaryota; kingdom Fungi; phylum Ascomycota; class Sordariomycetes; order Hypocreales; family Nectriaceae; genus Calonectria; species Calonectria crousiana. Next base: position 640,731 of record VTGD01000005.1, on the reverse strand, counting down.
CCGTCACATGCGAGTGGCTTTGGTCCCAGTTGACTGAATTCCAAGGCCCAATACCTGTCGCGTGATGGATGGTGGGGTAGATACGGAATTCCTTTCCCGGGCGGCGATGATTATCGCCCACTGTTACAATAAGAAATGTCCCGATGGGGGTATTGGAAATCTAATGGATGCCTCAACCCCCAGTCTTCTATTCTTTCATGGATGCGTTGGAAATTTGACTGACCTCTTCATCGTGACTTTACTAGAATAACTAGTAATTGTGTTTAGATATGTCAGATCCAGCCTGCTGAACCCCAATCCTCACCGCGTCTTTGGCCAGTGGTATCCGTAACATAGAGAGTTTGTTGCATCCAGTAGTATTATTTTACAGCCGTCCAAATTGTCATTTTTAGAGTGGTTCATGCCAAAGTTGTTCCACCATGCAAGAAAAGACGAATCAGTGACGCTGCACGCCGAGTGAGTTGCGCCAGGTAAGCCTCCTTGGACCGTTGCATCTCAATGCATTGTGGGCGATAGGCTGTTCTCCGGTAGAGGTGTGTGTGGAGGTTCAGGTGAGCAATTGTGAGCCAAATCATTGGTTCTTATGTCAAAATGAGAAGTGCATTTGCTGGAGGGGGTCCCAGATGATGCGGGAGAACCTTAGGGTGGAGATTTTGGATATGAGGTAACATGATAACGAGCTGCCAAGTAAAAGAATCCTGCTAATCAGGTAGAATGCGTCGAGGATCTCCTTTTGGCTTACGTTTGATCTATCTATATAAATTGGGTAATCATCGTCGAGTGTGGCCGTGTCTTTTAACCGTCCATAGTGCAGAATAGTAATTCTCAGCCTACTATTTCACATTAATTCGATTCATACCTTTATTTCACAATGACTGACACGTTGGCTACCACTGGCGTGCGACGGGTTCCGGCCTCGGCAGGCCCCGACGTTATCCTTGATGCGCTTCGTCAGGATGGCGTTGTCATCATCAAAAATGTCTTCACACCCGAACAAGTCCAAAGCATCAACGAAGAGATCCAACCTACCATGGATGAACTCCAAGTCGGCTCCAATGTCCCAGACGATGAAGTCAAGAACTTCCACGGCTCCAACACCAAGCGAGGGATCGGACTCGTCCGGTTGAGCAAGACGTTCCGCGAGCACTTCCTGGACAATGACCTGGTTCACCAGCTCTGTGATAAGGTCTTTTTCGAAGACTCTGGCTCGTACTGGCTGAACACGGCGCAAATCATCGACCTTGGGCCCGGTAGTAAGGCCCAAGTGCTGCACCGCGACCAGTGGCAGTTCCCTGTCTTTACGCACTGCGGCCCCAACGGGCCAGAGGCCACCATCAACTTCATCCTAGCCCTGACTCCCTTCACCGAGGAGAACGGAGCCACCCGCGTGATCCCGGGGAGCCACAAGTGGCCCGACTTCCGCGAGAACGGAACACCGGAGCAAACGGTCCCGGCCGAGATGGACGCCGGCGACGCGTGTCTCATCACCGGCAAGGTTGCGCACGGCGGAGGCGCAAACAGGACGGCCGACTTTTGGCGCAGGGGCATCGCCACCGCATTCCAGGTCTCGTACCTCACCCCCGAGGAAGCCTACCCGTTCATCATCCCCAAGGAGCTCGTGCAGTCGCTGAGCGAGCGGGCCCAGTCCATGATTGGCTATCGCTGCCAGTTCCCCAAAAATAGCCCGGGGGTGTGGAAGTGCAACTACAGCGATGGAAATGACATTTTGCATACGTTTGTTTAGTAACGTCACACTGAGGCAGGTAAGATTACTGGGCCGAAATGGGTCTGAGCTAGTTTGTATTTGCTTTGGGTTGCGATAAGCTCGAGAGATATTTTCATGCTTCTTCTTGTTTGGCCATGGCAAGCTTGGGTTTACTTGATGCTGCTTTTTCTATGATTTTTGAAGCTCTGTCACCAATCTATATGATTAGATACAGATTCTAGCAGATACAATCTAGCATGTTTTGAAATTTAATTTGAGATGTTATTTCTATTAATGCAGAAAGCTGGAAATAGTCGGGTCGTGCCAGCCTGATATGGATGGATGATGCTAGTGCTGCAGTGTTTCTCGAGCATTTCTTTGATGCATCGCATACGTCTCTTGCTGATTCTCCAGTGGCAGCCAACCAAAAATATCAGCCCAGAACCCAAAGAGATTAATCCACAAGTAAAACCGTCTTTTATTCCTCCAAAAATACTCAATCCAAGCGATGAAATGATGTGTGAGGAATCGCGTCGCTTTAGATAACACGTGCTGAGGTCATGTTCCCCAATTAGCAAGCAGTGGTGCAAAGGTTCATTCCAAATTCGTATAATGACACCAGATTGATCTTGGAGCCTCGATGAACCGACGGTACATTGCCTTCACACTTCGAGGGGTTTTTCGAAGCTGCCCCAGTAAGCTAGAGAAATTGTCGTTACCTAATCCTATATAAACCTCTGGAATTAAACCACACCTACCAGATACTACAATCTTACTAGGAACATAATTTTCCTCAAAGTCCATTTCCATGCGATCCTAATACGTATGAGATTAATACGCTCCTGGTACACTCGCCTGGGAAAAGCCCACTCGATACGGATGTGAAAATAAAAGAGCGCATTGAATGCCATTGGGAGTGTCAAACCGAAGATTCAAAGGAATTATTGGAGTCTTGCTCCAGTTCTATGGGTGAATGAATAGAAACAAACTAGATCCGAGAAAGTTCGAGACCAGAATCACGTGCCATCTACCAAGTCTCCACGCGTCGTATTCTTTTTTAAACATTTCGAATGTACTCGGGTGTTCTTTTCTCGTGGGACGATCTTACACAAAGCATGCAGAAAGCGGTACGGATGTGGCCGCTCCGTAGCCTGGCACTTGCGCGGTAGATCATCATTGACCACGGCACACTGGACCCCATGCCCTTGTTTGTGGATACAATAGGCAAAGTCGGCACGTTCCAGAGTTGTCGATCAACATGGGCGCCGAGAAATATCTTGTACTCCTGGTCACTTCTGCGACCCCCTATGCCTGGGGTTTCAAGACCTGCTAAGCCATTCCAGGCACTTGAAGTAACCTAATACGCGAGTGAGCGCGTATATGATAGGTAAAAAGCTAATTTAAAGTTGCGCGCATTTGTTGTAATTGCACGACAAAAAATAAGCAATCCCAGTGCAGTTAGTGTGGCGCACGTGTTGATATCACTACCCTATGCCTTTACTCCGCTCAACATGACCCCAGCAATAGCAGAGTGACCTCAAGTGGCATCAATGACTTCGATGACTACCTATTCCCGTTGCCAGTGCATTGTAGCTCTATCTAGATCTGGCATTTTTTGCGACTCATCTCACAACCCAGACTTGTTGGGAAAGGTTGTACTTTTAATTTGACGCAGTTTAATCGGCTAGACCCCCTACCCGTGACCCATTTGCAGCTACCACCCACTCAGAGGGATGGTGTATTGGTTTGAGAACAGCTCATGTCTCAGATCTCCTATCGGAGCTACGGTATATCGGCGCTCTCGAGTATTGGATATTGAAAAGAGTCCGTTTTCTCCAAAAAGAAAAACCCCCAGATAAATTTCCTCTGATTCATTTTCGAGCATCATAGTCACCAAACATGATAGAAACTAACTTTCTACAAGGGTGGAACGTCGCAAGGCTTGGACCTATAATTTTACAGTTGTGAAAGGATAGTAAAAAAAGGAAATAAAGGTCCGTGGCTTGTACCTGGGTGTATTCTTTCTGTATCGAATGGTGTTAGCAGTTTTTGATCTTTTGACCAATGTGGCGGATAAATCTACAAACGATTGGAACGCCAACACGTTAATGATGAGATCAAATACTTCAATTGGTCTATTCAAGTTGCCAAGTTAGTACTCTGCATAGTCTGAGGTGGTTATCTATGGTTTCATAGAGCACGTTGTCGCCACATTACGTATATCATAACAATTGGTGATGCCATCTTTTGTGGGTCATTACCAGTCGAAAAAAAAGACGTCATGCATTCTTATGGAAATCCTTCTACTTTGACCAAATGTGCCATTAACTTGAATGCTGGCGTATAAACTTTGCGTAAGAGTCAAAAGTAAAGCTAGCCCATCACCTTATTCCTCCTTGTTCTGCCAAGGCCAGTGGGCTCCAGTGCACACCGCCAAGCCTTTACCGAGTGTGGCGAAGTAGCGACTGAACCCGAAACCGAGATAGTTTACATAAAACGCCCAATCATGACCGTCCCAGTACGAAATCTTATGCAGAAGGTGAGCTCCGCCTACGTGTTACTTCAAGATGAATCAATTATAGTGAGAATCGAGGGTATCGCATGCTCTTCATACATTTATATGTGTACATGGGGATACCGATGTTCAATTAAATAAGCCTTGATTTTATACAAATGGAATATCTAAATGAGCGTGCTTTTATACGTGTGTGATTTGCATTGGTGGATCCTACATTTGGCTGTGGTTTGGAAAGGTTCGGCCTAATCATGACTAAGTACCTTGTGCATTGTTATAGTGGCCTTTGTGCTTGGTCCCTTGACAAGTCCCTTGCGACACACTTATGTGACAGCTGTTGTAATTTCTGAATAACATATATTGCAAGTGATATAGGGACAAGACAAAAAGAAGGTCAATGCCAGCGGCACCAGCCGTCAAAAGCAACGGATTAGATTACTAGGTATACTGAAAAAACTGGGTTTTCATATTAATCGTGTGTCAATCAGCATGCGTTTAATCAGCACGAGGCATTCGATGTTATTATTCGTATTTGTTCTCCAGTGCAATTCTTGCCGGCTTGTTCGGCAAGAAGGTTCGTGATAGTAAGTCTTGACCTTAGTGCCGAACTCACTTCATTTCGAGGCAAGGCTGGTTAGGTATGAATCTTAAGAGTAATCCACTTCAATGGCAGTGCATGTAACAGAAAAAATGCCCAACGGGACGAATTAGCTTGGTAAGCGGCGCTTATTAATCGGGGAACAGATCGAATTGGGCAAGTCTACCATTGTGGGACACCTCAACCTCAAGCTTTGGGAAGACTGAGTTTATCAACCCCCAAACGAATAGATCCGTTCGCTATGGTTGGGAATTGCCGTCCCACCTTCAAACCTTATATTAAAACACACCGAGTGTGCTGATAAAGTTTACTTAATCGATTAAATGTTACATTTGTGAGCAGGGGTGAGCGAGAACCTGAATATGAGATATTCAATGGATGAAAGTTAAAATATTGATTTATTCCCGATGGAAGGGTTTTGTGTGGCCGCAGCCACACAAACAAAACAGCCTTTTTGCTTTTTGCTTTTTTGTTCGATGCTCGCCGATTCATCGGGCTCCGATCGGAAATGTTAAGTCCGCATAGCCAAATACACTAGGATGTCATCCTCGCTCGGCACGGTCCTTTTTCTTTCCAATGAGTACTTTCGAATTGGAGAGAGAGAGAGAGGTTCCCATTTTTACCGTCAATTCCTATACTTTGAAGTAATTCACTGTCCCTTCCGTTGCAGTCAGTTAGCTTTTATTTTATTTTTATTCTTATTGTTAATCTTTTGGTGGGGTGTGGGAGGGATTTTCCGTTTCAAGACCAATCCAAAGAGTAGACTCGGCAGATGCCTCGTAATTGCCGCAGGAGACTGTGATTAGTTTTCGGTTCGGTTTCAATATTACTTTTACGTGTATTTTATCACATGCAACGTAAGTAAGTCTGATGAGCCGCAGCCTCCGCCACTACGAATTCCCGTTGTGAACTTTAACAAGGCGATGGCACGGAAGGGGAGCTCCGAAAGACGTTTTCAGTCTTGGGCAACGTCGGAGGTGACCTGAAACGCAATAGAGATCATGCTCGTGATACCAGGTTATGATATGACGCACCGTGCCATTTCTTGCGATTGGACACGACTAATTCAAGTGATTCAAAGTCCATTGATAAGTAATTCTGCTTAATGGACTCATATTATATATGGAGGACCTGATCATTTAAAAACCCCGTGTATACATGACACTCCATCAAATCGTCACTCATTAATCTTCTGTTTTCATCTCAGTTTACCTACAAGTGCCCATCCTATTTACTCCAATGGATTCCCTCGACGATGACCAGTTGCAACAAATTTGGGCTTGGAATCACCTATTGCCTGCCTTTGCTGACTCCTGCGTTCATGAAGTCATCAATGAGAAGGTACACGCACAACCATCTGCCATAGCCATCTCTGCCTGGGATGGAGAGCTGATGTATGATGATTTGGATAACTCTTCTACCAATCTTGCGCTCAAGCTCGGTGAATATGGTGTTGGACCAGGTGTCATTGTTCCGCTTTGCTTTGAAAAGTCCATGTGGACAGTAGTGGCCATGCTTGGTGTGCTCAAGGCTGGTGGTGCCATTGTTCTGCTTGATGCATCACTGCCAGAAAACCGGCTGCTCTCAATCACACAGCAGTGCAATGCAAAGGTTGCATGCGCTTCATACGGTAACCAGGAGTTGTGTGCCCGTTTGGTTGAGACGGTTATCCCGGTTGGCCCAGGAGGCGAACTGGTTGAGTCTGTGCTTGACAATCACCACCCGTGCAGGGTTGACCCATCATCACCGATGTACGTCTGCTTTACCTCGGGCAGTACAGGAACACCAAAGGGTGTCGTAATGAGCCACTCAAGCTTTCGTACGGCATGCAAGAGCCAATTGGAGGTACTCGGCTTCAATTCTCGGTCCAGGGTTTTCGACTTTGCATCCTATAGCTTCGATGTCTCCATAATCAACGCTATGGGGACGTTGATGACTGGAGGATGTTTATGTATTCCATCAGATCACGATCGACGGAACAAACTAAGCGAGACTTTACAGGCCACAGGTGCGACAATTGTTAACGTCACACCAACAGTGGCGCGTTTATTGGATCCCGCGATGCTGCCGGAATTGGAAACCATTATCCTGCTGGGAGAGCCTGTGAATCTATTAGACCTGCAGAGACTCTGGGGTAAAGTGCGGATACTCAACACCTACGGCGCAACAGAGTGTGCTGTTATTGCGACCATTAACTCGACTGCACAAGGTCCTAAAGAAGCATTGGGCATAGGCCGAGGCGTCGGTGTCTCAACCTGGATTGTGGATAAAGATAACCACCAGAAGCTTGTTCCTATAGGAACCATCGGCGAGCTTTTATTGGAAGGTCCTCCTCTAAGCCGAGGTTATCTTGGAGACTCGGAGAAGACCGCTACCGCGTTCATTCAAGACCCTACCTGGCTTCTTCAAGGTGCCGCCGGGTATGCAGGTCGTCATGGCAGGTTATATAAAACCGGAGATCTTGTGCGGTACAACCATGATGGGACCTTGTCGTATATCGGCAGGAAGGATACCCAGGTGAAAATCCGGGGTCAAAGGGTAGAACTTGGTGAGATCGAATACCATGCACAAATGTGTTTACTATCAGCGAAGGAGGTGGTAGCCGAGATGATTAAGCCGAGCAGTGAGCAAGTCGACAAGTTGGTGCTGGCTGTATTCATGATCCTGCACAAAGACGATGACGCCGAAGGTATTTCGCCTTTATCAGGATGGGAAGTAGTGGAGGGCACTCAACTGGTACGCATAGATGCCAAATCACGCGCAGAATTGGAGAAACAACTTCCCAGTCATATGATTCCGACAGTTTACCTCGCAATGGATGAAATGCCACGAACAGCGTCGGGGAAAACTGACCGAAAGTGTCTCCGACAGCTTGGCTCCACGCTATCCTTGCAACAAATAGCAAGATTGAACACAGCAGGCACAGGTCCTAAGACAGGGCCGCGGACGGAGGCTGAAACACGCCTTCGTGATTTATGGGCAGAGGCTCTTAATATCGAGGCGGGCGACATTGGTGTCCACGATAGCTTTTTCCAGCTCGGCGGTGACTCCCTTGCAGCAATGAAGCTTGTCAGGACAGCGAAAACAGTAGGGGTTAAGCTCTCAGTGGCTGATATTCTACTGCAACCGATCCTCTCTGAGCAAGCCCTTATTGAAGATGAACCAGTGAATGAGGACATGGAAGATGTTGAATCATTTTCTCTTTTGGATTCACAGAGGCTAGTTTCGGACTTATGTGCCGATCTTGCAGCTCTCTGTCATACTACGCCATCATCTATAGAGGATGCGTACCCTTGTACTGCCCTCCAGCAAGGACTACTATCATTGACAGCTAAGACAAGCGGTGATTATGTATCACACGTCATAGTACCAATTCATCCAAGCACTAATGTGCCATCATTTCTCAAAGCTTGGGAGGACACTGTCCGAGCAAACGAAATTCTCCGAACCAGAATTGTTGACCATGCAGAACTTGGCCTAGTGCAAGTCGTCTGCAAAGAAGAACTCATCTGGAGCGCGGCTAAATCATCCGAGGACTATTTTCAACAGGCAAAATCTTCGGTAACCGAACTTGGTGGCGCACTGTCCAGGTTTGTAGTCGTGGGGGAATCTCCTGAAGAGCCGCAGTCGATAATCTGGACTGCGCATCACTCCATATTTGACGGCCAAACACTGTCACTTATTTATGACGAGGTTAGGACCAGGTACGGAGGGCAAGCTGTTGGTAAAAGGCCCAAGTACAGCGCATTCATCAAACAGCTTGCAAGTTCAGACGATGACGACTCCAGGCAATTCTGGAAGTCGTACTTGAACAATGATGATATTATCCAATTTCCGGCTCTTCCAACATCAATTCAAGATCCCCGTGCCGACACTGTGATGGAGCGATCGCTAGGCTTGCCTTCCAACGCGAATGCAACACCGTCAACGTTGCTTCGTGCTGCTCTCGCGATTCTTATCCACCAACACACAGGCTCTTTTCATGTTACTTTCGGCACCGTGACGTCTGGTAGGAGTACAAGGATGAACGGAATCAACGAGATCATTGGACCGACAATTGCTACCGTTCCCATATCTGTCCGATTGCGATTGGACCAACAAGTTTCTGAGTATCTTCAATCACTCCAGCAAAGCTCTGCGGAGATGATTGCCCATGAACAATTTGGGCTCCAAAATGTTGCTAGAATGGGCGACATAGAACGAGCGGCTAGCGAATTCCAGACATTGCTTGTTGTACAGCCGCAAGAGGGGTTGGATGTCAAAGGTAAGAATGATGTCCTCGCGGACATGAAGATGTTGACTCCGGAAGGGCCACCCGGGACATATGCGCTGGCGTTTGAATGCAATCTCCTCTCAGATAGTGTTGAAGTCATGGCTTATTTCGACAAGCGAGTGCTACACGAGTGGCAAGTTAGTCGAATGCTGGAACAACTTGACGTTATCCTTAGTCGGCTTTCCAGTGCACAGCCGGAACAGACAGTTGAAGAAATCAGCAGCATTGCACCTCACGATGCAGACACCATTTGGAATTGGAATATGGACTTGTCGGCTCCCATTGAATCGTGTATTCACACACTCGTCGAAAAACAAGCCCTTGTACAACCAATGGCCACGGCTGTCTCCAGTTGGGACGGCGACATGACGTATAGAGGATTGAATGAGTTATCAACACTCTTGGCGCTTCAACTAATTGAGTTTGGTGTAGGGACGGAAGTAATAGTTCCTCTCTTCTTTGAGAAGTCAATGTGGACTGTTGTGGCCATGATGGGCGTTCTCAAGGCTGGTGGAGCATTTCTATCCCTTGATCCAACTCAAGCCGAAGATCATTGGCGATCGATCTTGCAGCGGACACGGTCACACACAGTGTTGTTATCAGCCTCTTATTCCGACCTCCCTTTGCCTGAGAACTGCAAGAGGGTGGTGGTCAGCAGCACATCAATCAATTCGATGCGCATGGTTGTTGATACATCCTTGTCAGATGTCAAACCAAGCGATGCGGCCTACGTTATTTTCACCTCAGGAAGCACAGGCCAGCCCAAAGGCGTCATTATAGAGCACACATCATTTTCTACAAGTTGCTGCAGTCACGGCTCCCTCCTCAACATGGGTCCTGACACTCGCCTGCTGGAATTTGCTTCATACACATTCGACGCGAGTCTTTTCGAAATATTTACAACACTAACGCATGGTGGCACTCTTGTGATACCATCGACAGAACAGAGACTGGGGGATTTATCAGAAGTCATCAACTCAATGGCCATCAACTTTGCCGGCATCACTCCAACCGTTGCGCGCACGATAAAGCCAGAGGAAGTCCCGACGCTAAAGACTGTTATCCTTGGCGGCGAGGCATCTACAAGAGATGATTGGGAGCAGTGGAAACATCTGCCCAACTTCTTTAATGGTTACGGGCCTACAGAAGCCACCATAGTGTCAGTGATATCCCGATGTGACGAAGTTTCTGTCGGACGAGGAAGCATCGGAACTGGAGTTGGATGCTCAACTTGGATTGTTGACTGCCAAGACCACACGAAGCTTGCGCCACTAGGCGCCGTGGGAGAACTTTTGATCGAGGGACCAGTACTTAGTCGAGGTTATTTGGATGACCCTGTCAAAACAGCTGCTGCCTTTATTCAAGATCCCCAGTGGCTGCTACAAGGTTCTCAAAAGCACTCGGGCCGAAGAGGGCGGCTGTACAAGACGGGAGACCTCGTCCGTTACAATAAAGACGGGAGCCTTACCTACATAGGCCGCAAGGATACACAAGTCAAAATCAGAGGCCAACGTGTGGAGCTTGGCGAAATCGAACACCAGACAAGAGAGTGTCTCTCTTCGGCTGGCCCTGTTGTCGCGGAAGTGATCCACTTTGGTGGCCAGGAGAGCAGGCCAACTCTAGTACTATTTACAGAGGCCAGCATATCACATGACGCAGTTGATGGGGTATTGGTGAAAGTCTCACAGGTCCGAGACAGCATCGATCTCATGCTCGTGCGTGCGGATAAAGCTGCCGCATTGGCGGAGCGTCTTCCCAGCCACATGATTCCAACCATCTATTTGCGTATGGCCAAAATCCCCGTCACAAAATCGGACAAGATAGATCGGAAAGGCCTTCGCCAACTCGGATCAACGATATCTGCAGAGCATCTCATGAAATTGCAGTCCAGCACCGTAAAGAAACAGCCGCAGACAGAGGCAGAGATTTTCCTTTGCGGGCTGTGGGCACAGATTCTAAATATAGATGCTGCCGGGATAGGTGCTAATGACAACTTCTTCAGGCTAGGTGGTGACTCTATCCTCGCTATGAAGTTGTCTGGAGCAGCTCGCAAGGCAGACTTTATGTTGTCGGTTTCAGATGTATTCCGCCATCCCATTCTTCTCGAACAAGCCCTGGCACTATCAACATTGGTCAAGGACGGCATGAAGAAAGTTGAACCGTTTTCTATCTTGGATACTGGTCATATTTCCGAGAGCCTACTGGACGAACTCGCAAGTCTCTGCAACATTCAATCTTCCATGGTTCTGGATGCCTACCCATGTACGGCCTTGCAGGAGGGGCTGTTATCACTTACGGACAAGGGAGCTGCCAATTACGAAACACGTGTGGTGCTTCGGGTACCGGCAGGCGCGAGTCCGTTGTCTCTTCAATCGGCTTGGGAAAAGACAGTCCAACAAGCGGAGATTTTGCGTACCAGGGTAGTTCACCACCCTCAGCTTGGATTTTTGCAAGTTGTTTGTGACACCGGCATTCAATGGGTTACTTCGTCTTCGCTTGAAAATTATCTCGAGACGGATGAGCTCATTCCTATGAAACTAGGTGCACCCTTATCCCGCTTTGCTATTGTCAACGAAGCTGAATCCGGGGCTTGCTTCATGGTTTGGACAGTGCATCACTCATTATACGATGGCCACTCTCTGTCTATTGTTCTGGACTTGGTCAAGGCAAATTATAGCGAAAATACTCTGCATGGACGGCCAGCCTATAACGCATTTATCCAACATCTCGCGGAAAATGATCCCGCTGATTCAGAGAAGTTTTGGCGCTCGTATCTGACAGATGGTGACTTTACTGCATTCCCTCCGTTGCCAAGATCAATTGAGGAGCCGTCTGCAAGTTGCATATTGGAACATTCTCTTGCGGGCGCAAATCTCCACACCGAAAACACGGCATCAACATTGTTACGTGGAGCATTGGCCCTTCTTATCAGCCAGCATAGTAACTCTACAGATGTTCTTTTTGGGGCAGTGGTTTCCGGGAGAAATGCTTCTCTGCCTGGAATAGCAGACATTATTGGTCCTGCGATTGCCACAGTTCCAGTCCGTATACGCTTGAACAAGGAGCAAACCGTCGTTGATTATCTCAAGGGTATCACAGACGAGGCAACGGAAATGATTGCGCATGAGCAATTTGGCTTACAAAAAATCACAAAGATTGGAGATGAAGGGCGCGCAGCGTGCAACTTCCAAACCCTACTCGTTGTTCAGCCCGGAAATAGCGGACTCGAGGAAGTTGACATCATAAAACCAGTCAACATCATATCCAAGGGAGACATCGTGTCTACCTATGGTCTTACTCTAGAATGTTTTCTGGGCTTGGAGGATATCAAGATCAAGGCGCATTTTGACCCCAGAGTCTTGCAACCATGGAAGTTGGAGAAGATGCTGAACCAAGTGGGCCAACTCTTCCGGCAGTTGGCAATGGAACAACCAGATCAAACACTTGCACAAGTAAGTGCCCTAACAGTCCAAGATACCGAGATGATTTGGAATTGGAATAAAGACGCGGTTCCTGCTGTGGAGCTATGCGCTCACGAAGCAATTAAAAAGCAGGCCCTGGCCCAGCCAAAGGCAGTTGCAGTGACCGCGTGGGACGGGGAAATGACGTATGGTGAGCTTGATGAAATTTCCACAAGGTTAGCTCTCCAGCTTGTCCATCTTAGTGTTGGGCTAGATGTTGTTGTCCCACTTTGCTTTGACAAGTCGATTTGGATAATCGTGGCTATGCTGGGCGTATTGAAGGCTGGCGGTGCCTTCTTATCACTGAATCCAACCCAAGCCATCGACCGCCAGAAAGCGATTTTACAAAGGTCTAAAGCGCACATGATTCTCACATCTGATGCTTTGAGTGGTATTCCTTCAACCTTGGGATACCATGGTCTCGTTGTCAGCCAAGCAACTCTCGAAAGACTCCCTTCGCATCCAAACCAATCTTCTCTACCCTCGCCAAGGCCTGACGCACTTGCCTACGTCATTTTCACCTCTGGAAGTACGGGCGAACCAAAAGGTGTAGCTATCGAACACCATTCAATGACCACCAACAGCCTAAAATATGGTTCAGCATACGGTCTCGACTCCAGCTCTAGGGTGTTCCAGTTTTCTTCCTTCACCTTTGATGCCTGCATCTTCGAAATATTCATGACTTTGATCAATGGCGGTGTCGTTTTGGTTCCTTCTGAAGAACAACGAATGAATGCGCTAGAGATTACGCTGGCGAATATGAAAGCCAACGTTCTGTTTTCAACACCTACCGTGGCCCGCACCATTCGACGTTCTAATATTCCGACCGTTCATACCCTAATTATGGGCGGTGAAATTTTGCTGGATGATGACTTGAAAGCATGGGAAAAGCTGCCAAACTTTTTCATTGCATACGGTCCAACTGAAACAACAGTCTTTGCAACCATCCACCGGTACAACGCAAAGACACATGTGCAAGGAATGATTGGCCTGCCCGTCGGGGGTTTGGCCTGGGTTGTGAACAAAGAAGATCACAACCAACTGGCGCCACTAGGTGCCATTGGAGAACTTTTGATAGAAGGAAACGTGGTCGGCAGGGGCTACCTGAACGATCCTAAGAGGACAGCCGATTCATTTATTGAAAATCCTCCATGGTTGCTCCAAGGCTCTGGCAGTCAACACAGCGGAAGACGTGGCCGGCTGTACAAAACGGGAGACCTTGTGCAATATAATGAAGATGGCAGCCTTGTCTTTATTGGCCGTAAAGACAATCAGATAAAGATTAGGGGTCAGCGATTGGAGCTTGGTGAGGTTGAGCATCATCTACGCGAGTGTGTGCCCTCGACGCGCGAAATACTCGCAGAGATCATTCAACCAACAGGTCCGCAAAGCAAGCCGATGCTAGCGGGATTTATTTCTGGACATGCATCGGATTCCTTGATCTCTGTTGTCTCGAAACTCACGGAGCGTGTCACGCTGGTCCGCATGGACCCTGGCGTGGATGCGGCACTAGCACAGCGACTACCAGACTACATGATCCCTGTTGTTTACTTTGGCATGCGCGAAATTCCACTTATGCCGTCAGGCAAGGCGAATCGAAAGCTTCTTCGTGAAATCGGATCACAGATATCCCTGCAACAACTGGCTGAGCTGCATAGTGTGAGTGGGGAAGCGAAGCAACAGCCGCGAAACGACGCGGAGAAGCATCTGCAAGACTTGTGGGCGCAAGCATTAAACATCGAGCCGCGTAGCATCGGGATCAACGATGACTTCTTCCGTATGGGAGGCGACTCCATCACGGCCATGAAGATTTCTTCCGCCTCCATTTCTATCGGTTATCGCCTCCGTGTTGGTGATATATTTCGATCGCGCACCATTGCTCATCTTGCAAAGAGTTTGAGCCATGCTCCGGCGCCGGCTCCCCCAGTGGCAAAAACATCTTCCAAGGGACCGTTTGGTCTGTCTCCTATCCAAAAGTTACATTTCGCTATTCAGCCTGTGGCCATAGTGTGTTTTGACCAGTGCTTTCTGCTTCGGCTGGAGCGCCCTGTATCGCCGGCCGACTTAACCTCGGCCCTGCGACAAGTAATCACGAGGCATGCTGCACTCCGATCATGTTTCAAGACTGATTCAAATGGCGAGTGGAAGCAGTTTGTTGCCCAAGAAAATGGTGATTTCTTTCACCTTCCAGTTCTACACTCTACCAATGATCACTATCAAAGGCCGCTTATAAGCCAGTGTCGTAACATGCTGGACATTGAGAATGGACCGGTTGTGGCGGGTGTTCTCTTTGATACGGACGGCCTGCAGTCGCTATTTCTTACTATTCACCACCTTGTGGTCGATCTGGTTTCCTGGCGTATACTCCTACAAGATTTGGAGTCGCTCTTGCTTTCAAATCCCCTCGATATCACACATTCCATTGAATTTGGCGATTGGTGCGTTCGACAAGATGAATATGCCCAGCGGCATCTTGATCCTCTAGTCGAGCATCCCCTTGATACCAAACCATCTCTAGCTTCGTACTGGGGAATGGAAGAAAGCGAAAACCGAATTGGAAGTGTCATCAGTACCGAATTCACGCTCGATCAGACAACGACATCTGCGTTATTTGGAGATGCTAACCAGGCGTTCCAAACCCGGCCCATCGAGATCATGCTTGCCGTCTTGTCCCACTCATTTCACTTGGCATTTAGTGATCGAAATTTGCCAGCTATCTTTTGCGAAGGTCATGGCCGGGAGCCCTGGGACGATGAATTAGAAATTTCCGAGACAGTGGGATGGTTCACAACCATGTTCCCAGTACAATTGGACAGCTCGGAAGCGAATGACGTGCTTAAGGCCATTATTCGCACCAAGGACTCTCATCGCAAACTCAAGTCAAACGGGTGGTCATACTTCACCTCACAATTTCGAACCGATGAAAGGAGGCGTCTTTTTTCGAAACAATTCCCTGTCGAAATTATGTTCAACTACGAAGGCATGTATCACCAGATGGAGAGGCCTGATTCGGTTTTCAAGTTTTTGCCCCTACCTAGTGGGATTGATGGTGCAACAACTTACCAAGTGAAACGCCTGGCTCTCTTTGATATCAATTTTGGCGTTTCCAACGGGCAAGCCCATGTTACCTTTACATATGATCAGAATATCGGACACCAAGACCGCATTTCTCAGTGGGTCCGACAGTACCAAAATCAAATCGAAGATGCGGTTGGGAAATTGAGCAACATGCCCCGGCAGTGGACCTTGACAGACTTTTCGAACGTTTTTGAAACCTACGAGAATCTTTCCAAATTCCAATCAGAGACTGTTCCCCGGCTAGGCATCGACCCAGAGGAGGTCCAAGATATCTTTGGCTGCTCATCCATGCAAGAGGCCCTTATAATTCACCAAATCAAAGATCCAGAAAGCTATGTGCCAGTGTTCTTATCTGAAATATTGCCTGGACCAGGACAGCCATCTGTGGACATCCTCAGGGTGGAACGAGCTTGGAAGGATGTGGTGAAGAAGCACGCCCTTATGCGAGCTCTACTAGTTGATGGATTACCAGGCATGCCCGGACCAGCGCACATTATCCTAAAATCACCAAAGCCAAGCGTATCGCACCACCAAATAACAGGCCCGGAGCTGAGCGTCCAAATGGCGCAGAACTATTATGAGCGTGTCCGGTTTCAAAATGGAGGGCTGCAGCATCACCTCGCCATATTCAAGCTCGACAATAACAGGGTTATCTGCTGCCTTGAGATCAGTCACGCTATCATCGATGCCCACTCACGAACGACACTGCTCCAGGACCTTGTAGCAGCGTACAATGGGGATCTAGACGATGCAGAGATTTCATTCCGCGATTTCATCTCTTATACTGGAAACATGTCCTCAGATGATGCTGGTAAATATTGGGCCCAATATGTTCAAGAAGTGGAGCCTTGCCATCTTCCCACAGCCCCAAGCTTACGGGGCGATGGAAATCTCTGGATGAAAGAAGCTCCTGTACCCAGCGTGGATGCTGGCAAAGTGCAAAATTTCTGTTCCACACATGGCATCACCATGGCGACATTGGTGTCTGCAGCATGGGGCGCTGTTCTTGAACTCTACACGGGCGTACGCACACCTTGCTTCGGTATGCTGGTATCAGGTCGTGATCTCCCAGTTCGAGAAATCAACGGCATGATAGGACCAACCATCAATATCCTTGCCACAAAGATATCCCATGAGGATACGGAAAATGCAATTCAGTCACTACGTCGATTACAAGAGCAATACGCGAACAGTTTGCAATACCAGTTCTATTCGCTAGCTCGTATCCAACACGCTCATGGATATGGATCAGAGCTTTTCAACACTGCTGTTTCGGTAGAGTCCCAGCAGTCAAATGATGAGCAGCCAAAGAGTGGCATCTCAGTCATGGACATTGAGGGATACGACCCTAATGAGGTAGGTTGACCACGAGCTCCACACCTTACTCCCAAAGAGCTAACATTGTAATGCAGTTTGTGGTCACTTTCCACGCTTCTCTCAGCCCATCTAGCATGGACCTTGTGCTGACCTATCGATCTGACAAAATACAAGAGTCCTTTGCAGCCCAATTGGCCGAAGCGGTGAGCAAAGCAATGACAGAATTTGTCACTCACCCAGATAAGAACATGAGAAACCTAGACTTGATAGCTGATGAAGATGCATCGCTCATTTGGGGCTGGAACAAGCAAGTACCGCCCGCTGTTGAGGAATGCTGTCATGATTTGATCACACAGCGTGCCATGTCTCAGCCTGAAGCCATGGCAATTTCTGCATGGGATGGCGAGCTTAGCTACATGGAACTCGAAACCCTATCAACACGCTTGGCTCATCATCTCATCGACCTTGGGGTAGGCCGCGAAACCATTGTTCCCCTATGCTTTGAAAAGTCGATGTGGATGATGGTTGCCGTCTTGGCCGTTTTCAAAGCTGGCGGTGCATACGTTGCTCTTGACCCAAAACAGGCAACCAATCGTCAGCGGGTGATTCTGGAGAAAACACGGGCGCATATTATTCTCGCTTCATCTACATGCAGCGATATTTCCAAGGTTTCAAATTGCACTGTGGAGACAGTAAATCAAAAGTCACTTGACAGCTTGTTCAACGCGAACCTACCTCTGCCGCGCTTCACTCCAAGCACCGCGGCATACTTGATGTTCACATCTGGCAGCACAGGACAACCCAAGGGTGTTGTGATAGAACATCGAGCAGTATCAACAGCCAGTCATCACCATGGATTGAGGTTTGGTCTATGCAAAGACTCCAGAGTCTTACAGTTCACGTCATACACATTTGACGTTTGCATTGTGGAGACTCTAGCAACACTGATTTACGGCGGCACAATAATAGTACCATCGGAGCACCAACGCTTGAACAAGCTATCGAGCACCATCACAGAAATGAAAGCCAACACAGCCTTTTTAACTCCAACAGTATCTCGTACAGTACGACCTGATGAAGTCCCCACCCTCACAAAACTTGTCCTAGGAGGCGAAAAGTTCTTGCTGGAGGACTGGGAGCAATGGAAACACCTGCCTAATGTTTTTAATGGATATGGTCCTACGGAGACAACGGTGTTTTGCACCTCTCAGCAATTCAAGGATACCATGGAGGAAGGGCATATTGGCCTGCCCTTCGGATGCCTTGCCTGGATTGTTGACAGGGATAATCATCAACGACTTGTTCCGATGGGACACGAGGGCGAGCTATTAGTAGAAGGGCCTCTTCTCAGCCGAGGCTACCATAACGACCCAGAAAAAACAGCAGCAGCCTTCATTGAGAATCCAGATTGGCTAATTCGAGGTGCCAAGGGTTACCAAGGACGCCGTGGACGAGTTTACAAGACAGGAGATCTCGTGAAATACAGGAAAGATGGCAGCCTACAGGTCATTGGCCGCAAGGATACGCAAGTCAAGCTCCGAGGGCAGAGAGTGGAGCTTGGCGAAATCGAACATCATCTGCATCAATGCTTGCCAGTCGATCATGTGGTAGCAGAAGTAATCCAACTTGCAAACCAAGACAACAATGCTACATTAGTTGCCTTTATCGAGCAGAACAAAACACGAAACCTGGATAGTGACGAGATATCTGCTGTTTCAGAAGTCCAGGAAGGAGTCGAACTCGTATATTTGAGCGCAGGCTTAAACGCAACTCTAGCACAGAATTTACCGGTCTACATGATTCCCACGCTATTCTTCCGCGTATCCAGCATGCCACAGACAAGATCTGGCAAAAAGACAGACCGAGAACTCCTTCGCGAGATTGGCTCGGCGCTCTCGCCAAGCCGACTGGCCGATCTGCATGCCGTCGCCAACAAAGCAAAGCCACAGCCACAAACCGAGGCGGAGCGGCGTTTGCGTGACCTTTGGGCACAAGTTCTAAATATAGATGCCAATAACATTGGAACTGATGACAGCTTCGTCCAACTTGGAGGTGACTCCATCGCAGTGATGAAGCTGGTTGGTGAAGCCAACCGGGTGGGACTCATGCTGTCCGTTGCTGATGTCTTTTTGCAACCGACCCTGGCTCCACTGGCCGCCCGCTTATCGTCACTTTCCGACAAGCCCAAGGATCCCGTAAAGAAGTTCTCTCTTGTTGATTCTCAGACAAAGACGCATGTCATTCAGTCTGCAGCAGCTTTGATTCCTGCAGCTCTGATTGAGGATATTTATCCCCTGACCAGCTTTCAACGAAGCTATATATATCAGGACCCAAACTATCCAACGCAAAGCTATAATTATATGTTTTTGGATCTTGATTTTCAACCAGACGAGCCTCGTTTAGCCAAGAGCTACCATGCACTTCTCAATTCTCATCCGATCCTTCGCACTGCTGCTGTGTACGCACATGATCAACCTTGGCTTGTAGTCTTGAAACAACAGGCGCCCCCAATTGTGACAATACATACGTCAGAAAGTTTGGAACAATATTCTTGCGCCTTGTGTGCAAAAGATGTTGAGGGAGGCCTGCAACCTGGGGAACTGCTTACATCTCTCACTCTTGTTAGGAATCAGTCCCAGAAAAGTAGACTGGTTCTTAGACTTTCTCACGCACAATACGATGGTATTTGCGTGCCAATCATATTAAAAACTCTACTGAACCTTTATTTCGGTCAAGCCCCACCCCATTCAGCGGATTTCACATCCTATCTACAACACATTGGCCAGCAACGTCATGATTCATTCAAGTATTGGCGAGATGTCTTGTCTGGTTCACAAATGACTCAGCTTACACATGAGACTACATCTTCAGGTCCAGTTAACCCTCAGTCTATTTTGGTTCAGGGAGAAATACCCCTTCCTTTCCTTCCACCAGGCATCACTCTGGCTTCGATAATGAGCTCAGCATGGGCAGTGACATTGTCATTATTGACCGGAAAGGATGATGTCGTCTACGGTGGGCTTGTCGCTGGTCGAAATTCCCCAATTCCACATGTCGCAGACATAGTGGGACCGTTAGTCAATTTTATTCCAATCAGGGCCAAGCTTGATCCAGACCAAACGCCTCTGCAGCTATTTCTGTCATTAACTCGTCAGAATGCCTCCCTTGGTCAAGCTGACTCAATTGCGTTCGACGAAATTGTGGAGAATTGTACAGACTGGCCGAAGAATACCGCGTTTGGTACTATTATTCAACACCAAAATATCGACGAGAGCCCTTGTTTTGAACTTGGAGGAACTACCGTCAGATCGAGCTGCTATTCAGATGTCTCGCATACACAATTCCAAGGGATATATTTGATTTCTCACCCATGCAAAGATTCAGTGGTTACCAAGATTCTCACCAGCAGTGACATTATGACGCAAGAGGATGCAACTAGGCTGAGTGCAATTCTTCATTCATCGCTGGTCGAGCTTCTCAGTCACTTACATGAACCTTTAAGTGCATGCAAACAGCGAATTCTTTCAGCTTCTACTGCGAAGGATGTTTTAAATAGTCAGTAAATAGAATCTAGTGTAGAGGCCATGGGCTGCGCATGTCAATAAATCTTCTAGATATATACCTAAAACACAACTAATGTGATGCACTCTATAATTCGAGCCGAAATCGACGCCCTGTTGTATTCGAATTGGTCAATAACAAGCCTCCAAAAGGCATTGACCACGCAGGTGTTCAAGAAACAGAGATTAACACCATTTGCCTTCGGGCAGAAAATGCCTATAGCAGAGAGTTCACGCTAACTGAGATGGCCCCAGGTAGCGCAAGCATTCAAGGAAGCGATTAAAATTTACACCCTCTAGGCATTTTTGCCGAATTCCAGAACAACCGAGCCTGTCGGCCTCAAGGCTAAGTCGGGGTCGGGGTAGATATTTTGGCTTACTGAGATTCGTTGCCGGCTGCTTTCACAACGGCAATCACACACAACAATCGCCCTCATGCCTTACAGTTCGCGGTTCGGCTGAGCCATCGACTCCATGCATTCAATTAAGGCTCACTCTTCAGAAGCCGCCATAAAGTATTTCGATTAAAAGACACATTTCAACGCAGCGATGAAGCTGAAACGTTCGCAGAACCTAAATCGCAACTCCCCAATCTGGGATCTGGCCGACCAGCAGCTTCATAACAATATCATAGTCAAAAATGATGACAGAAAGGACCTAAAGCGTGCGCCTTTGCAAAGAAGAACAAAGAGCTGTATTAACCGCCTGAATCGTGTCCCTCCCTCCTTCACCAAATCAATCAAGTCTCTAGCTATGGACAAAATGTCCCCCCACTCATGTCCAGTCAAATATACGCGACCTTTCTTTTAGCTTGCCAGGATGTTGTCCGAGACAAGGTTGAAAATTTGATCGCTAGCAGAAAGGACCCATTGCGAAAGATGGGCTTGATTGTGTGGCGAAAGGAAATTATGTCCGAGTTGCCAGGCATCTAGAATTCACACCGACGTACCCTAAACACTCACGAGAATGTGGGGTCACTGTGAACCTCAGCGCAATTGCCATTAAATACAGTCAAATGTTCTTTACCCAAGATTAGCTGATAGCAATGAAAATAATTATTATTATTTGTGCAATTTATGTCATATTTCGTGTACACTGCATCGGTCGTTGATTTTATTGTATTTCCTGGATTTTATTGTTATGGCGGGTTTTGAGTCCCGTGTAATTATTCGTTCTACGTTCGAGCCACTCGATATGCACCGTCTTATGCCGTGAAAATAAAATCCTGTATTAATTATGTATTGACTCCGCTAGATGTCAAATCTTTTGCTAGACGTCCACAAGCTCAATTACTGCTCGATAGCGATTTCTATTCTTGAAGAGATCTCCAAGAATGTTTTTATTGCTTGAGCGCCGTAATGTTTGTAAACTTGAACCATGGGTTTGATTCTGTGGCTCTGCGAACTCGAGCATCATATCATGAAGTGCGCGCGCGATGCAACCATGCTCGAATGAACGCGGCAGCCGCTGCCCAGGATTGAGCTTGATATCATGCATGTGTTTATTCGAGAAAGTTATGAAAACTAGTGGAGTGTCGGCTTAGCCACGCCAATTTTCCGCAAATCTTCCACCATTTCCCACCAGTTCCCACCAGAGACCCACTCAACGGGTGAAAGTTAGCAGAGACCACATCAAGACCGAGCATGCCGATAAACAAACTCTTTTCCCACTTCATGCACACTATTCAATACAAGATAATAGTCGGGGCTGTAATATTTGTCCGTTAATTCCTTAGTTCCTGCGTTGAATTTGTCAGCACCCCGTTTCGCGCACATCGACACCAAACCTGAATGAACAGGGATACACAACAGATTTATTTATTATAGCCAGTTTACGTGGTTTTCATGCTGCAACAGCTACCTCAATTCATCGATATTCCCTATCTATACTCTTAAAATTATTTTCAATCATGGCAGAACAACCAAAGCAACGATTCAACAAGCTCAAAGACGGCCGGGTTTTGGTCATCGGTGGCTCTTCTGGAATGGGCTATGCTGTTGCTGAAGCCTGTGTTGAAAGCGGCTCCTTTGTCACCATCTCTGCATCCACATCAGAAAGTGCGCAGAAAGCGCTCAAAAAGCTACAAAACAACTACCCATCCGCTGTAAGCCGAATCAGCGCTCTCTCTTGTGATCTGCAGGACACCGCAACCTTGGAGGCAAACATCGCCTGTCTCTTCCAAGAGGTATCCAGAGATGGGAAACTGGATCACATTATGTTCACCGCTGGCGATAAAACGGCTGAAATGCCCATTTCAAACGTCACACTAGCCAATGCTCAACAGGCCGGAGTTGTCCGCTATTTCGCCCCCATCATCATTGCTAAATACACCATGGAACATCTCAACAAGTCCCGTGAGTCCTCGTTTACTCTCACCAGCGGTGTAGCATCGCAAAGGCCAGGGCCGGGATGGCTTCTTCCAGCTTCATATGCCGGTGGCATCAACAGCATGGCAAAAGCACTGGCAACTGAAATGAGGCCAATCAGGGTCAATGCGGTGGCACCCGGACCTGTGAACACGCCACTGTGGAGGATGACAGATGAAAAGAAGGAGATGGCATTGAACTATCTTAAGAGTAAAACAGCAACCGGAGAGGTCGGTAATGTCGATGATGTTGCCGAAACATATCTGGGGGTACTCAAAGATTGGAACTGCACGGGTACTATTATTGAGACCAATAGTGAATTCCTATTGATGTAGGAGGTATAGCATATGAGTTATTTTTCTATCTTTCAAATTATTTCCATGTCAGTTTGTGAATACGTTTCTATCATGACATGCCTGAAATTCTCCGCTCTCTTGGTGCCTCCATGGGTGATTTTCCACTTTGGTCTGTTTCTCTGATCAGGTGTTGTATATAGCATGAGTTTCAGGACAGATTAAAGCTGTCACAGAGTGTAAAATATTACGTTTAAACAGTTGTCAGCTTCAACCCAATGACAAAAGCGACTACTATCAACTTCCTACCCAAGTGTCTGCTCTCTCCGTCCCCCAGATTAGATTGACCAAAGCGGTAGAAAACTGGTCAACTTCGGTAGATCTGTCAATAGAAAATACCTCGTCAAGATGCGAGCACTTGACGAGCAACTTTTCTTTCTTCAATGTCTCGATTCTATTGGCCCAAGCGCTCGGGGAACCAGCGTCCCATAATCCGGGGGCTGCTGTGAACATGACCCCTCCAGGGCATTCCGTCCATCCATCTCTCATTACGAAGTATGCTCCTATAGTACAGTGAGCTACAAGCCATATACGACGGATGCTCTCAGCCAGAACCCAAGCTCTCCAAAGTTCGGGTACAGTCCCATGGTTTGAATCCAACTTGCCTGACGGCCATGCTTGAGCATTGGCATCCAAGGATGCCGATAGCCAGAGTTGTTGGCACCACGCCGACAAGATTGGAATATCCTTCTCTGCCAGTGCTCGAAGGCGAATGGATCCGTCAAAAAGACGTATAAATTGGTAAATCAATAGCGCTTGCACACGTGCCAAGTGCTCAATAGTTTGAAGACCGGACACCGACATGAAAGAGTCATCTTCCAGAGGTTGAGTCTGAACAAGATCGTTGGCTCGGTTTTGCACAATTTTTAACAGCATATCCTCGTTGTCTGCTGTTTTGGAAAGATAGGCAGCCAGGATCGTCCAAGCGTCTTGAAGACACCGAGGTAGCCCTTTATGGGAGTATAGCTTCCTGTGAATGAAAGGATTGTGGCCCTTCTCTACCCACTGACGCAGCCACTGCTCTATGATTGCAATCCATTGTTCGTGGGGCGGGCGGTCCATGTCATTAGGACTAGAGCAATCCCGATCCACAATCACATGCTCAATCATCCAGGTTTCCGTGTCGAGAAACCAAGACGCATCCGTGACCCGGATAACATCGGAACAGGTTTCCCTCGCGGGCTCCGCCGTGGTTTCGCCATGTGCGCTACCACTGGGCTGCAGTATAGTCAGTGAATTCTGAATACGCGTTTGAATTCCACGCAGTTGAGAAATATCCACAAAATTAGGATGAGATGAAGAATTTCTGCTTGATAGATACAACGTCACAGGGGAGGTTGACCCTCTCTGAGGTGGGTTGTTCAGTGCTGAGCTAGCGCGGACACGCAAGTATCGCCTCGTTGTTGGATATTGACATTCGAGCTCCTTTTCAGCACATCGCTCGCAGATTGGTGCTCGCTTATCGCATTTCCTTTTAGCTTTTGTACACGGCAAACAAGCTTTCCGCATGCCCAGAGGGACTATTGCGGTCCCAGTTGAACCCATACTACCTCCTCAACAGTAGGAACTTGACTTCAGAGCCTAATGGTTGGATGCACGAGGACGGCACTGGTCGACCTGGCGGAACATATGAATTTGTCAGCGGGCGAGACAATCTTTATCAGATGCCAAGTTCTTTTCATCGCAAGTCTAGCGGGAGAGGGCAGTACAATGGTGCTGTGTTGGTGGAAGGGCGGAAGAGCGGAAGACTTGCGTAACTTTGACGGAAATTTATGGTCTTCGGTTTAAATAAAATACCAATACTCAAAACACGGTGGCAGGAGCCTAATGCTTTTTGGGCATAGATTAGAAACGCACTGATCCAAGGTGTGACCGTGTGATGCTAGCGCTAACCTTACTGTTGCTTGCACTGGCGTTGCTTACCAAGAAGATACTATGCACTGAGAGCCAAAAGAAACACGAAATTCGCTTTCATGGGCAACATCCAGATGAATATAAAACTATCACAATAAATGGTTATTTTAGATCTGTTTTTATTGTCATCCTCATCTTCATTCTCAATCCCGCAATTATACACACAACTGTAACCATTCACACACAAAAATGGCTTCCATAACTACCTACCTCATCACCGGTGCCAACCGAGGTATGTAAATCCCAAAATATGCTTTACAATCTTGTGCTCATTTAATTTACAGGTCTCGGCAAGGGCCTTGTTGCCAAATACCTCGCACTTCCTCGTACGATTGTCATTGCTGCAGTTCGTGATACCTTGCACGAAAGTGTCCGGTCTCTTCTCCAGTTGCCCAAGGGGGATGAAAGTGACCTTATTGTCGTGGAAATGGAGGTTGGATCGGCAATTTCAATCCATAAGGCACTGAAGGAGATTGTAGGATTGCACGGCATCAAAGCTATTGATACTCTTATCTCTAACGCAGGGCTGGGAGAAATGACCGGTAAGCTGGTTGACACACCACTTTCTGCCTTGCAGAACCACATCGATGTGAATGCCTATGGGCCACTGGAGCTCTTCAAAGCGACTTTTTCATTGCTCTCCACATCTACCAAAGCAAAGTTTTGCATCATTACGAGTGTTGGGGGCTCCTTCGGTCTGATGGATGTTACAACACCAACAGCGGCATATGGGGCGTCCAAAGCACTGGCAAACTACTTTGCCAAATGGCTTGCCTTGGAGCACAAAGATGTGGTTATTTGGGCCATGCATCCTGGGTATGTTCATCTGTTAGCCTAAAATGCATTGCACATCTAATGAAGAGCAATGCAGCTTTGTTGCCACGGATATGGGCAACCGTGCAATCGAAGGATTTTCCGAGCTGGGAATTGATATTGGGGAATTGAAGCCAATGTCCGTCGAAGACTCTGTCAAAGCAATCACAACAGTGGTACGTGTGCATTTCTACTGAAAAGATATCTTCCAAGATCATGCTAACATGGTCAATATAGATTGAGCAGGCTTCTCTTGACAATACACAGGGCAAATTTCTTGGGCCTGATGGAAATGAGTTGCCTTGGTAAGCAGAATTGCGTTAAATTAACAGATAAAAGTTGTCTCCTACATTCTGATGGAACGGTCTATTAAGATTCAATGTACAACGATGTTGCCAGAGATTTAGCGTTGATGGGGGTTCCTCCCTCGCGAAATTTAGCCTCATTCATTGTATATCAAAATTTACATAAATTGAGAGAGCACTAACACAATTTCACTGAATTCAATCTACAGTCGCAATTTCAAAGATTTTTAAACGCTAGCAGTCATCTACAACCATCATGTACTCATTGAGCGACCACATCAAAGTGCTTACCACTTATGAAGTTTGGTCAGCCATTTTCGGATGAAGGTGAACTTACATTTTGATTTGTCAAAGGAATAATTTCCCATGGGTTTCTCAGAGTCATTATCCAGCACTTATTGCTCTTTATAGCATTGTAGCGGAGAAACAGGACAGACATCCACTATTGGAATTATTATTGATAGTAAGACTGAACCAGTGGTTCTAATGGCACAGCGTGGACACAAAATACCACATGAATCTCAATTCATATCTTGTGCAGTCTATTTACCGCCATATTAAATGAACACCCTCTATCTCGACTACAAGTGCATGTATGGGGACGGAAAAGGGATCAAGATACATATTTATCCCAATAGCCTATGGAACTATGTATCCAGTTCAGTAAATATTTGCGGTCTCTCTATGCCCAAAATCTGGAACATGATACAATACAATTGCGAACCAGTTCCAGTTCTAACCAAGGCAACAGTGACATGATAATGAGCTCAGTTCTGCAGCACACCGTAGTTAGCGCCCCAAGGTCAGCAAATTAACCCTCTCGTTCTTTGGCCTTAATCTGCACATTCGAAAAGCAATAATATGTGGTGACACGCCATTGGGCTGTCAGCAGGACACCGTATGCCCCGGTTGAAATAAGGCAACCAAGCTCACGCGGTAAGAAATATTCTCAAAGTTGGCTCGCATTAATCCTCCCCCCACTTGTCGCACGTATAAAAGCATTGGCACAGTGCTTTCCGGGATAGTTAGACCCCTCTTAGAATTTCGGCCTGTGATCATTTTACCAGCACGGCTCCTCTCCGCATCTCTTTTTGGTGTCTTCTGTCAGCCATAAAATACTTCATTGACCTCTAGCAAACATGCCAGTCAATTTGTCTCGCTTTGAAAAGGGTATTGAGGATCTCTATTTCAGGGAAAACAAAACGGCGAGGGAAACGGTTGTGGCCCTGAACAGCAAATACAATTGCAACATCACGTACGTAGTGAGCGCCTAGTTACAGCCACAACGAATTAAGATTTACTTGATAGGATCCGACAGTCGAAGTCGAAATTCAATCGTTCAAAAAATATCAAAGTTGGCGAATGGAAAGCGATCATTGACGAGGTGAACAATCGCCGCATTCAGGGGAAACCATGGGATCTCTTCCTAAACAACCGGTTGCAAGATCGCTCACGCGTCGAGAGAGAAGTCCAGCGCTATTCCAGTGCGGGTATAAAAAGTCCGCGTGGTCAAATAAGTACATTATGATTTACAATAATGTTCTATCACATGCTAATTGGATCAGTCATTGGCATTGAAACCGTAAATCAATATCGAGTCGAAATTCGAACCCTAACTACTGACATACCGACGGAAGATGTTGCGCTCATTCCAGTATCCCCACGCGTCGCTCCACATAATGGTAATGGTCGGATTATGAATTCTCTAGCAGCTATTGATCAATTCGACTCGCTCGAATCTACTCAACAATCACCCGTAAACCAGGCAATCTTTAGCCTCGATATTGGTTCACAAGCTTATGGATCTCAGCACTCTTTGAATCCCTTTGTGTTTAATGATTTATCACTCTCAACGGAGACAGACCCCAGTTATCACTCAGGGCTCGAGTTATTTTCAGAGGGTTGGAACACTCAAGAATGTCTGCAGTTTTCCAACCAGAATCCATGGCAAAAGCTTTCCAGAGCGGAACCATATAAATATTTATGGGATTTGACGGGTAAATCGATTATGAATAATCGTCCACTCGCTTGGGGCTGAAATATTCCACAGGGATCTCATCGATACAGAACAATGCTATTCCACCCCGACACGGCTTCTTCGAAATGCAAGTTGACCATGAGGCAGGCCTTATATCACATTTGGCCGGCACTACACTCAACTGCGAGGGCCTAGAATCCTTTCTAGTTCAGATCCAGGAGCCCGATATTCACAGACTTTGTGACAACAGTATTCAGCTTTCTCTTGATGAATCAAGGCCGGATCTGCTTCAATGTGCTTTCTCAGTTATGAGCTATCTATCGTCAAATAATCTCCTACTCAATCTCCAGCTCGACTACTTTCTAAGTTGGGTAATAGCAACGAATCGCATCCGCAACCTTTCAGAATTCCTACAGATTCAAGCACCCAATAGAAAAACTTTCACCCGAAACATTCTCTTTGCCCTGTATCCTTCGGGCAATCCACTTTCATACAATGAACCACTGAATGATTTTTTTCAGTCTCATGCTACTGAGTTTCTCGACCTCGTGCATTCGGTTGGCCATAGCACGTTGAAAGGCAATCTAGGTGCCTTACTTCTGTGCAAGGTTGCAGGCTCAAACAATGTGAAAGCGGCGGAAGTATTAATCAAATTCGGGGTAAATGTTGATGGAGAATCGAATAATTGTCCACTAGTCGAAGCAGCGACTAAAGGCACAATCGAAATGTTGGAATGTCTCATCGAATCCAAAGCAGACATAAACAAGCGAATTAAAGTAGTTCGCGGCTTCCAAGATGCATTATGGGTTGCACTATATCGAAATGTCCCAGAATTTGTCAATTTACTATTAAAGAATGGCGCAAAAGTGGATGTCGATATGCAAGTCCACTCAGAGTATGGTTCATGCAGGATTCTTGCATATGCCAAACGGACATCGCCCAGGATTTATAGTGTACTCAAGCAGTACCTAGAGCAAGACGAAATTTCCAACACATGGCTCCTGGTTGAGGAGGCTGAAAGGGGAATCGGGCGCTTTGCGATTATTTAGTCCGCAAAAGCATAGTTGGAGATGAAGTAGTTCTCGAGCTGGTGCTCTTTTTCGCCGTTCATTGGGTAAACCTCGAAGCAGTTAGGACTCTCCTCAGTAGGGGAGTCGACCCCAATGTACCACAACTCCGCCAACTCTACGCCAATATTGATGCCAATCACCCAAAATACCAATCTACCCTTCAACCACTTGAAAGGGCATTGCAAATTTCTTCTTGTTCAGATATGAATGATAATATGCAAACATCTATTATATATCTTTTGGTGAACGCGGGGGCTCGGTTGCGACATATATCAGGAAAGCTACAACGAAACAGCAATGTGATATCGCTGATGGCCATGGCCACCGCTGGCCACGACATGACTGAGATCGGTGGCTCAATACTGGAAAAAGCTGCAATTAGTTCTCATGGTGATTTTCTCTACCATTGTGGCTTGTTGTTTGATGCGGGCTGTCCAATTAATTGCTACGGCAGTTGTGGAAAAAGCCCCCTTCAAGGTGCCGCGCAGAAAGGCAGCGTCGCCTTAATAGAGTTTCTCATGGAACGCGGAGCTCAGGTCAACCTCCCTGCATGCGAAAACCAAGGGCGCACGGCCCTTCAGGCAGCTGCAGAATACGGCAATTTTGACGTGATAAATTGCCTTCTAGAGGCAGGTGCCAACGTCCAGGCACATCCTGCTAAAAAAGGCGGAGTCACAGTATTAGAGGCTGCGGCTACAGGATATCAATCTGTATATGCCCGCAATTTTCGTTTGAGGCAGGGAGATGATCATATCCAAGAGGCTAAGGAGAAATGGGAAACGTTATTCAAAAATCTACTTGGTCTTGGCGCGCCAGTCAAACGCAACTCAACTAACAGCAGCAGCCCTGCAATTTGTTGCAGAACTGCGTAACAACAAGGCAATCGAGCTCTTGATCGATCATGGGGCAAATGTCAATAAATCCCCTGCGGAAAACAGAGAAGGGTTCACAGCTCTTCCATCAGCAGCAAGGACAACCCGTTGGTCTCGGTTTAATTACCATGAAAATCCAACAGGAGCCTCAGCCCTGAATCAACAATTCCAAACTGTCCGGCTTCTTATCGACGCCGGTGCAGATATAAACGCTCCCCCCGCAGCCATTCATGGGCGAACTGCACTTCAGGCTGCTTGTTCATCCGAGCCAACCAACCACAAAGTAGTGCGCCTGCTTTTAGAAAAGGGCCCCCACGTCAACGCACCACCTGCAAAAGACGGCGGCATCACGGCTCTTCAAGGCGCTGTAATAATCGGCGATATGAGACTCGTAAGAAATTTACTTGAGCACGAGCAAGGAGCCAACATCAATGCACCACTGGCCCTGGAGAATGGCATAACTGCTGTCGAGGCAGCAGCGAAACACGGCAGATTGGATACCCTCAAGTTGCTCTTAAATAATGGCGCGCTCCCGGACACCACAGGATTTTCAAGGGCTATTGAGTTTGCCGAGAAGGAAGATAATTGGGAAATTGCGGACTTACTCAAAGAACATCGGGCATCTATCGAACTAGAATGGTCAGAATTTCTAAATGAGTGTGATGATATTCAGGTGTGAAGGGCCGGGGTCGATGGATTTAACTGCTGGTAAATCCGTTGATTTTTCGCAATCCTACTCTGTGCTATCAATTCTGAGTCACTTGGCCGTTGATGATAAATTAGGAATAGAAGAGTCAAGGCAGACACAATTTTAACCAGGATGCTGACGCATCTGCACTCGTAAGGTCAAGCGCAAACGACACAAGCGACGGCTGTGACGGCATCGTCTCCACATAATAACGGCCACCCCATTCGTCGACTGCCACCCTCCAAAAGAATGCGGATTATGAGTCACTGGTGCGCCAATTGGCCCATGGCCATGTTGCTGGGTTCGGCTATTCCCCATTTTGTCATGTTCTCGATCCGACCAATCCCACACCTGGTCTCTGAAGCGCAAAACACAAAAAGAAATGCTTCAGCCTGTTGAGGCAGAATAAGGTCAAGCTCCAGTCATGCATAACAAGTGCGCTTACATGGATGCCATTTCGTATGTGACTGACGTCAAGCTGACTCGACTGGATTGTCACGTTGCTGCCTGGTATCTTTGGCACCTCGTGAGGCTGTCAGCCAATTCAACAAATGGGCAAGCAGATTGTAATATAATATGGTTGGTTCGTGATCGTTTTGGCCTTTGTGCCTGATCACAGCAAACAATAATCAACACACAAAACAAACGCGATGCCAAAAGCCACGCTAGTGTCAAGTGCCTCCTTGGGCATTCGACTCGACGAAAGCCAAACCCAATATGCCCCTGGCGAAACAGTTGCCGGATACGTCTTCCGAAAACAGCCCATTTTAAGCTCAGGAGCTACTCTCGTCGTCTCGTTACACGGGAGAACAAAGACTAAAATTGTTGTTCCTGAGGGAAACAATGGCAGCAGTTCGTACCGCTCCCGCTATAACCTGCTGGACCAGGCTAGAAATAGCCAAACGATCTTCGAGGGCCCGATTCATATTCCTGCGGGAGGAGACGAGCAATCATGGCCCTTCATCATCACCATACCTACTCACGTCGACAACCTATCCCTAGGCGCATCAGTCGAGGATGGAAGAGCAACCTACTTGTCGTTAGATCCCGCCCATGTAGCGACACATGAGCTACCCTCATCATTCGCGCTGGGAGAGTCCAGTTCCCGCACAAGCATGGAGGCATTTGTAGAGTACTACATCCAAGCCGAGCTATTCGCAAATATCCAAGACTCGGTCGAAACAAAAACAGCCTCGATGCCTCTCACACTATCGCACCTGAGCCAGGACCCACCCATTGCAGACTTCCAGCTCCGCAAAGACAAGGACAGCCAGAGTATCGCTGCATACCGCCTAACGCCAGGCATGGAGCATATGCAGTTATCGCTCTCCCAAAAGACTCGGCAACTGTTCAATTCCGCCAAGGTGCCGACCCTCGGGTTCAACGTCCACACCCGGTCACCAACCACGATGCAGCTTGACAACCCAAACTACATCCCTTTTATGGTTCGCGCAACACCAGAGTGGAGCAAAACCACAAATGCGATTCGTGGGATCCAGCCCAAGGCCAGGATCAAGTCCCTTTCCCTCAAGATTGTGGCCAGGACAGGAGTAAGATGTCCAGGGCTCTATTATGTGTGCAACGACAGTGTTGAAGAAAAAGTCGATCTGGACATGGCTGCCGTCATATCGGGTCAGGACATCGTGATCCCAATCTCGGATGATGCGCCGGCCGTGGACATCGGGAAGCTCGTCAATCTGCGAATCGGCTCGCGCGGCCGTATAGGGTCAAAACACTCCAAGGGAAGGATCTTGCCGGACTTTGACACGTACAATATTCAGCACACCCATCGCCTCAAGTGGAGGATCGTGTTTGAGATTGCGGGAGAGGAGTCCGAGGTCAGCTCATCCCACCCAGTTACGATTTTAAGGCCGAGCGATGAATCAAATGGCGCAATGATGTCGCACATGCACATGTCGCTTGGGGTATCGACTCTGCAGCCCTGGATCAAGCCCCCGGAAGAGGAGGTAGCGCCTCCAACTTTTGAGCAAGCTCAGCAACATTTTTAAGAAAGGGACAAGACTGAAAAAGAAACAGAGGGAAATTTTTCTACAACAGCACTAGATTTGAATGGCAGCGTGCAGAGTTTAAAAGTTGAACGGCCAAGGCTTTCGTAAAATAATTTAATATACATTTTCATCAAAAACTCCCAGTCACTTGGCAGCATTTTGTATCTGTTCAACTGATCATATCATGACAATACGTACAAATCGGGCTGACGGACTTCCATACGCGAGGGCCTCAGAGTGAACAAAGTTAGTCGGGTTAGTCGTACAAGAGGCATGGTCCGACTTCTTCCTCATTGACGTTTCGCACTTTCAGACTTTGAGGATTTAGGCAACGACTTTTTCCATCATAGACGATTTGGAAGAAGAAATGTCCAAATTTTGATATTCAGTTGATTATGGCGGAGTATGCCGTTGTATGCTAAAGGGTTGAACTATTGGGCGTTGCATCGATCAGCAGCCAATAATTAGCTGTCACACAGCGCCGGTTGATCGTATTTAACACCCAGATTGAGGATTAAAAAGAGTCTTGTCTCCGAACGAACCAAATAGTGATTAAACGAGCTGTTTATAGCCGAATAAAGGTCCCTCCAACGGGGTTTGGTATGGATAAGATAAGCGTTGATTTGCCCGAAGCAGCGCAGGCCAGTTGGACTGGAAGTACAACCCATTGATTCAGAGTGACCCCCTTAGGCTCTCCCCACCTCTGATCCAAAAAGAAAAGACAATAAGAAGAGCATTAATTCGACCGGAATCATGCGTTAATGTTGATAATTTTTATCCATTACACCATGTCATTGAACCTGTTAACAGTGAAGATCACGTGTGATCCACACGATGCCCGTTCTGGTATCGTGTACCCAGTGGACCCAATTAGGGCAGAAGGGGATCCCACAACTATACTTGAGCGAGGAATAGCCGCTGGTTTCTATAGTAACTTAATGCATCCTTCTAGGGAAATGAGACCTGTGCGAAACCTCCGTTAACAGAACCCATTCGCTACCCTAGAGTAATCGTTCTTGCTGGAAGCCGCCTGCCTGGGTGGCCTTTGTCAGCGCTCTCATCATATCAGAAATTCCCTACTTGGTAATTTATGCCATGCTTTACTATGTCTGCTGGTACTACACGGTTGGATTCCCTGTCTCATCCAGCCGCTCAGGCTCTACCATTTTTGTCATGTTCTTATATGAAGCTGTTTACACGGGTATTGGGCAGTTTGTGGCAGCATACGCACCCAACGAAATATTCGCTTCGCTTATCAACCCCTTTGTCCTTGGCATGTTGATCATGTTCAGTGGAGTGCTCATCCCATACGACCAAATTACGTCATTCTAGAGATATTGGATTTACTGGCTGAATCCATTCAGCTATCTCATGGGAAGCCTCCTAGTCTTTAGCACTTGGGACCAACCCATTGAGTGCGATGATACTGAACTTGCCTACTTCGACCCCCCAAATGGAATAACCTGTGGAGACTATTTGTCATCATATCTTTCTTCAACTGGTGCTGGAGCTTCCACTAATCTCACCAATCCACATGATATCGTCAACTGCCGTGTCTGTCTCTATCAAGACAGTAACGACTATCTTAAGACGCTGAATCTTTTAGGATATCATTATGGGTGGCGAGACGCTGAAATCGTTACTGTCTTTGTGTTCAGCTCATACGCACTTGTGTTCTTGTTGATGAAATTACGCACTAAGGCATCTAGGCAGGCTAACTGAAGCCTGAGACTTTCATGTTCAAATGCATTCTGCAAGTTTGTTATATCGTCCCCATTGGATATTATTTTTATTTACAATATCAAAATGGTTGGAATACGACGTCTCAGATCACCCAAGGCATTCGGACACTAACCCTCCACACACCTCTCTGTGACTACAAATAGATAGCGGCACCAAAGCTGGATTTCGGGCTACTTCGTAGAGGCTAACTATATTTGTCATTATCACCCAACTGAAAATGGTCCTGTATTGAAATCGAGTAACTATATTATTCAGTTATCAAAGGCCACCGGCTGGGTTATCTCAATTAAGTGATCTGCAGATATATTTAACATGAAATCCAACCCAATCAGATTTATACTTCGTTTGCTACCCTTGTAATCATCTCTATGCCGCTTGCGCCGTAATACATCTAAGGCACAAGCACACCCAATGAGATGCATCATTGGACCTTCCCACCAAAATCCTGCTTCTTGAAGAAGCTGCAAATAATAAAAATTATCTTTCCAAGCTTAATTAAGCTATGTAATTCCAGGGGCTAGCTTTTACTTTTTATTTCATCGTTTTCTAGGCATTCTTAAAAATATTTGCTTTTCATATGAACTGGTGAAGTGCCCATGGTGCATCATTTCGCACAGCCAGTAGCTTGAAGCATTCTGTTGAGATAACATTGCACTCGCAACTTCTGACGTTCCGAGATCAGATCGCATTCCAATACCAGCCTGAGTGGACCATGAAGGTCTGTTCGACTTCCCAGGCAAGCTCTTGGTACTGATGTTTGCCCATGATGATCCAAGTCACCCAAGGCATACGGCATGCAATGAATGAGATCCGTTATGGCTAGAGAAATTTCTCTTTCTGTCTTGGAAATTATGACAGATGTAGGAACTACTTTCTCGACGGAAACATGGTCCCCCTTTTCCATAGCAGCAAATTCTCTGCAAAAGTTCAAAAGGGCTTGAGACAAACGAATTCGACAAGCTCGAATTAAGAAGACAAAGTATGCGGTTTCAGTATCGTAATGTTGGGGACATGTGATAGTCTCCCCAATTGTTGGAGGTCTTGAACGGCGCTGAAAGTCTGAGGCCCAATGAGCCATGGCGTATCTGTCCCACTCATCGAATTCGTGAATAACAAGAGAGCAGTTTTGTATTAACTCTCTTCCAAAGCCGAGTTCCGATGCTGTTGGCGGTGTTGAGTAAAGGCAGCTGGAGCTGATATTCCCCAGCATCTTGCACAGTCCCGCTGACTTGTTGATAACAGATATCCCACGCAGTAGGGTGCTTTTATGATGACTTAGTTCTATAACCCAGTTCCCCATGTCTCCGATATCCACATATGTAAGGTCTTTGGCTATGAAAGAATATGTTTGCTGATTTGCTCAGTTTGTCGTACTGGTGATTGGGTGGGTAAGGATGTGCTCACTAGACGAAACACAGAGGAGACAAAAATGTCAAGACCGATGCTTGTAGAAAACTGGCAGTCACCTCTTTGACGTAATAAGTAATAAAGTCCTGATGAATGTATGCCTGGATTATATGAAAGACTTTTACAGATGTCCTAGTAATTTCATTAATATTCATGACTTCAAGACCATGTATATCAAGATGCCTTACAACAAAAATACAAAGCAAATGTATTGTTCCAATAGTCTTATCGCTCTTGGCCGTTGTTGGCGACTTAAGGGCTTTTTGTAATTGCTGGATGGCAGTTCCATATGCTTTAAAGGCTTCATATTGTAAGGTAGATACCCTAGAATCATAGAAAGCAATCATTTTTGCAACACTCAATGAGGCTAACTCAAAGGGGCCATGGTTGTGATAATCATAGAGCTTCTGGAAGAAAGTCAGATGTCTTGGGAACCCATCGGCCGCTTCGGGGCACACGAAGCGATTAGTAAAGTTGCAGAGCAGCGCTTGCTCCTGAGGTAAACCTATTGGATGCGCAAGACTTTCAGGGCCAACGACGCTTAGCCGCTGTAAGCTTTGAATTATAGAAGCCCTTGGGCCACCATGGCATGTAGAGTCATCGCTGGCAGCAGTTGTGGGCGCTTCATAATGAATTTGGCCGGAGCTATGACGATGTCGAAAACTGAAAGTAGATGAATAGCCGGGGCATCGTTGTCCATAAGCTTCGCAGCGCTTGCAAGAGGGGCTCGCTCCATCACACTGCACATCATTAGCATAAACAGCCACTTGTCTCATGAAAGGCCGATTGATCAACCTTCACCTTACGCCGCCGGCAGAGGCGGCAACCAGCATTGAATTTTCCAGGAAACACCATGACTTAATCTACACAGGGTAAATTTCAGTGAACCTTTCTCCAGCGAGTCACTACTAACACTCATGATAAAATGTCACACCCGGATCGGCGTCAATATTGCTCCGGCGGAACATCAACTTTGGGTTTAGATTGCGAGCAGGTGTGGATTAGACCCATAAAATTGGAACCAATCTATCATTCGATTGACGCGTGGTTTTTTTCCGGGCAAAAAGCGGGAATTATCCACTGGAATCGGACCAATTTTGTACTGATAAGGTCGCCGCAGACATCATCTTGTATTATACGCCCTACTTCGCATGTATCATATCCATATGCTGAGACAACATCATGGACTTGTGCCGCAGCTAGCCGGGTAAGCTCTGTCTTTGCACTGCCTTGGCCTTGGCCTAGCATTGCTTAAGCTCCTGAGGCCCTAACATAAAGGACTAGCGAGCCTTAACCATGCACTGGAATTTATGTTCTAAAAAATTTGGATGTTCGTAAGCAGCGGCTTAAATAATAAATTGTGTAATTAAGAATTAAAATGTTGTCTATTGTCAATTAGATACCTAGCACCCAAGGAGGTATGAAAAAGGTGACAGAGATGAATGTTTTCTCTATCGTACCCCAGATGGTCCCACACTCCGGTCCTCGGAACTAACCCCAACTTGAAGGAGCCTCACCACAAACGCAGGCTAATCAGGGCAGCAGCTGAGGAGACCCCACCAGTAATCTCAGGAATGAGTAACAGCATCTACTAACTCCCCCCAGACATGAATGCCGACGATACGCACATCTCGGAGTATAAAACGCCGTAGTAGATTGCCTGCAAATTTTCTCTTGATACTAAACCAGAAAAATTGGAAATTTTCCGTCGGAACTTGCAGTAGCAACAATCATGCCTTCAATCGTCATCGTCGGAGCCGGCGTCTCGGGCTTGACTACGGCCTATCTTTTGTCCCAGGATGTCGCCAACAATATCACAGTTGTGGCCAAGCACATGCCGGGAGATTACGATATAGAGTATACATCTCCGTTCGCTGGTGCTGATTTTATGCCGTAAGATAGTCCGCTTTTCCTTCGTTCTTATTGTTGGGGGGCTGGATAGCCAGGGAGATTTTAGCTTTGACTCGCCGGCATAACTCATGCGGTGCAAACAGGATGGCAAGCCTAGCAAACAGCCGTTGGGAGCGTCAGACTTGGCCGGTGCTGAAGAAACTCGCTGAAGAAGTTCCCGAAGCCGGTATTCATAAGCAAAGTGAGTGGTTTCCAATGCGTAACACGAGGTGCATCCTAATCAAACTATCCCAATGCTATAGGTTCCCGAGTTTTGCGCCGAGAAAAAGATATTGAGAAGATCCGCAGTGCAAATTACACATTTGACGACGTCTTTGTAGAAGACCCTGTAAGTCAAGCAATTTTCAAGTCCGTGCCGACGTATAAGCACTTGATCACTTAAGATAACCTGAGCCACACCATTGGCACAGTGTATAGGGAGAAAGCTAACATCAATGCGTATAGTGGTTCAAAACACTATTTGATGACTTTAGAGAGCTCGGTAAGGAGGAGCTTCCGCAGGGAATAGCATCTGGGTTTGAGTTTGGGTCTGTGTGCATTAATACCGCTATTTATTTGCCCTGGCTTCTTGGAAAGTGTCGGGCAAATGGAGTGGCATTCAAGCGCGGGATCGTACAGCACATTACCGAAGCTGCCTCGATGAGCCATCAGAAAGGAAAAGTGGACATAATCATTAACACGACTGGGCTCCTCGCTTGCAAACTTGGAGGTGTGATGGACAAGAACATGGTACCGATCCGTGGCCAGGTCGTCTTAGTCCGAAACGAGGCACCATACATGCTGACCACCTCTGGGACCGACGATGCGGAGGGCGACCTCTTCTATGTCATGACCCGTGCTGCTGGCGGTGGCACTATTCTAGGTGGCACCTACGTCAAAGATCAGTGGGAGAGCCAGCCTGATCCAAACACCGCACTGCGCATTATGCGCCGAGCATGTGAAATAATGCCGGAGCTAACTGGGGGCAAGGGTGTAGATGGCTTTGATGTCATCAGGCACGCTGTGGGGCTTCGGCCATACAGAGAGGGAGGTGTGCGTCTCGAGACCGAGAAAATTGACGGCCACTGGGTCGTGCACAACTATGGACATGGTGGATGGGGCTATCAAGGCTCCTACGGTTGCGCTGAAAGGGTGGTGGAATTGGTGCATGAAATCCAAACCCGACCGAATTTGTAGTTCGTTTTTTTTTTGACATCAGGACTACGTATACTAGATCTAACACGATGCGGTTTGTATAATGGTGGCCCAGTGTTGGTGATCGCGATTCTGGTTCCTCATGTACAGGTGATACAGCCCAGCCTGTTGCGGAGTTCTAAGCTCAGCTCGCTCGTTGTGCCAATATTCAAAGCTCAAATTTTGAGCCATTTAGTGGGTTATGAAATGCCTAATGGTGAAAAGGTTACTCGCTGTAGTGAGGTGGCGTGGTTCCTTTCTCTAAATAATCCTTTTACCCAGCATTCCGTCAAGACGGCTGTCAACACAAGTGGTTGGCAATTTGGCATACTGCAGATGCTCGTCAACCAAAGCTGACATCTTTTCTGAAATTTTATTTTTGCGCAGTTTTCAATGCATCGATCAAATCTAAATGCCTTCAACAAAAGCTT
Source organism: Calonectria crousiana (assembly GCA_013406985.1). Taxonomy (NCBI): domain Eukaryota; kingdom Fungi; phylum Ascomycota; class Sordariomycetes; order Hypocreales; family Nectriaceae; genus Calonectria; species Calonectria crousiana. Next base: position 601,191 of record VTGD01000005.1, on the reverse strand, counting down.
CAATTCCCTTTCCGACTACTCCATTCAATTTAGCTAGAGCAGAAATACCCTGGTGTATTCAATTCGCTTTATGCTTCATATGACGCTTGACGGTAAGGCCTTGTCCGAGACTCTACCCTCAAATCATATATGTTCATGGCTGCAAGATAGGATTTTTTATTTCATTATTTGGAATAGAAACTTGGATCTAGTAGTATCAATCACAAATATCCAAGGGAAGATATATTTGAAAAGAATTTGAGGAGACATAAAAATCCCCAGTCAATTTGGCAGCAGTGAGCATGATTCAAGTAGACTCCATTGAGAACCTGAAATATGAATTATAAAACATTATGGAGCAGAGATGGGTCCATTATTCTGATAATGAATATGACAGATCGACCAATCCTCGACTTTTTCTATCACTTGGTTGACATCTATCTTTCAAGGTGTAAAAGATGCTAAATCCAAGTAATCATCAGCCGAAAAACTCACCATAAAATTTTTATAATCGAAAACTTAACAAGTTTTTCGCTCCATCAAAAGTCCACACACCTAGATGCTTCATTTTCGACTGTTCTTTGGTGACTTCGAAGAAAAAAAGCTGAATCGCTGACGGTACAGGCGACAGCATACAGCTCCGCAGATACTAATTTTAGCACAAAACACGAGCATATATATTTTGATCAAGAACTTCCAGCCATTTGACAAAATTTTCCGTCCGTCAAAAATGATGATGTCAGGAGAATACGTGCGGAGCGGGCTTACGGACTTCCATAAATGTGACAAAGTGGAGCCGAAGTCCGCGGGTTATGATACCGCAACACCAGCCGCCGGAAGCCCGCCCAAGTCATGATCGTATCCAAAGTCGGCTTCAAATCCCGCCGGTCGACGGGCATTAGGTTCCTCCGCACCGTAGATGGAGCATCAAAGCTAATCGGTTGAAGAGATACAAAACGCGGCTGATTGGCACCCTCATCGACTACAGACCAACTTCACCATCATCACAACCAATCCCCTGCTAGTTTATTCTATTTATTCTCAAACCCCAGACAATCTCTCCCATTCAAACGCAATGGCTCTTCGTATTACTGTCGTGCCCGCGTCAACTCAAGCCGGCGAAGCCGCGATTCGCTCTCTTCTCGGAGAGGGCTCAAAGCATATCGTGCACGGCATCTACCGGAACACCTCCAAAGCCCCAGTCGACTTCAC